>VZRH01007515.1:251390-294051 GCA_013397555.1 Urocynchramus pylzowi
TTTTTTTTTTTAATTTTTTTTATTTTACCTGCAGGGTTCTTGCTATTCATCCCAAAGAGCTTAAAATGCACTGGGAACCCATTAATGACCAAGCCCTTGTGTTACAGTTATAGATGAGATGCTGCACCCGTTTCACAGTTGGAAAAATAAGTGCACAAAGAGAGCAAATTACTTTCCCAGTTGCAGAGCATGCATGTCTGTGGCAGAGCTGGGATGGTTCATGGACTATCCCTCTGCTTGAATCACCATCCTACACCCTATTCCTCCCCAGGACTCATTCTGTTTTCATGAATGGTAAAAACCAGACAGAAGTTCCTGAGAACAGACATGTCTAAAAAAAGACTTTGGCACTGATTAAAAATGGCCTTGAAGCTTTAAAAAGGCAGTCTATGGCTCTGGAGATGTATAATGGGTTTTTATGCTCCATTTTTAGTTTCTGTGGTTATGCAGGAGGATTTTAAGCAGTCGACTAGCCCAGTGCATCTGGCTGTTCCTGCTGGCGATGATAGCGGTGGCCTCTGTTTATACATGCTGTGATCATCAACAAAATTCTGCAGCTGACGTGCAGCAAGCCTGGGGTTTGTTCCACTTGGGCTTTGAGCTACAGCATTTGAAGATGAGCAGTTCCTTTCAAGATATTTGCAAACCTTGTCAGAGTCTGATTGCAGCATGACACCGACATTAGACTGATTATCACTTGTCTGAGGAAGCACTGTTTCCATGAACACACTGGCTTTTCTCCTGCTATCTGCTGAGCTAGATATCAGCACACAGTACTGTGGCAGCAGTGCTCCAGCAAAGCCCCACCTATGCTCTGAAAACAGAAAAAGATCCATTTTTTTCTGTAAATGCTAAAAATTTGCCAAGAAGATTCCAAGGACAGTATTGCTGTGTATCTTAGATTAAAAACAACACAAAAACCCAAAAACCAAAACAAAACAACCCCAAACCCTAGCCTGTCTATATCAACTTCAACTCTGACTTATTCATATATTTGAGTAGATAGTATCTACTCAAATATATGAATATCTATTTCACCTAGATAGTATATTCATTATACATTAGTGTAGCAGGTAGGAAGGAAATAAAGAAGAAGAATAGTATATTGAAAATGACATAACAATACTTTTCCTCATTATTTTAGTTTTCTTTCTTCACTTTTCACTGTTTCAAACCCCAACACCCAACCTTTTTATATAACAGAAATATATAAAATAAAACAATCCCAGACTTTCAGTCTGGAATGACTGGATTGGGATAAAGAGGTAGCACATACATGACACCTGTACAGAAAATCACAGCATGCTCAAAGCAAATGCCCAGTTCCACTCCATCATTCAGCTACTCCTTGGGAACACTGAGCAACCCAAGTGCATCTGAATAAAAACCAGGAAGATTCAATCTCTGCTCCTCTCCCCAAGATCTTATAGACTACTGTTTACAATTGCTGGTCTCTGGAGGAAAGCAAAGTCACTATAAATTATCAGAAAGAATAAGAAAAATGTATGCTCTATACATAACCACAGTCCGTATTTACACTTCTGTTCTCTGCACATGCCTCAAATCCACATTGGGGCTGCCCTCATTCAGACTCCTCAAGCGAAGGCAAGAGACTGGAGGGGACCTGGACTTCCTCAATATCTGATCACATTTTGGCAGTTGTGTGGATTGTTTGCCAAGCATAGTGGAAAGGTTAAATGGTAAATGAGGCAAAGTCCTGCAGGCATCTGACAGGAGCCTCTGGAATAAAACTGCTATCGTGCACCTGAGCAGCTGAGCTAACAGAGACAGCATTTATTTTCGCCAGAGCATGTTGCCACAACCCTCTGTTTATTTTAGCAATGTAAAATTCTCCAGTAAATCCTCTGGGGATAAACTCTGCATGTAACTTCCATTAACTTCAGGGAAAGTATGAACTGGGACAGGGGAAAAAAAATCCTTACAGAAAAAAAATTGGTATCTTGCATGATTGTAACCATTTGTCTATGTTGTTAGTCCTAAAAACTGAAAAGTAATTCAGAAATAGAACAAGCAGTCACTACATATAAGCTAGTGGTGACTTTCTCAATTCATGATCTTAAGAGACTTTTTGGTCTATTGTGCTACCTGCTAGCTAATGATACAAATAATAAAGGAAGAAAAGAATCACTGGTGAGAAGAATAAAAACATCTAGAAACAAAAGAAAAAAGGAAAAGTCATTACTTCTATCCTTATTCAAGCACTATTCTGAAAGAAACATTGATTAGAGGAAAAGAAAAGTCTGAGAACATGTGCCTTCACACACAGGAAACAGCACAAAAATACTTTCAGAAAGTCTTGACAGACCCCAAGGGGGTGTGTCCTCTGCTTAAGTCTCCTGAAATCCACAAGTATCAGAAGGAAATTTGAAAGACAGTTTGTATTCACTTAAGACTATTTGGGAACTGGATCTAGCTGGTGCACATAAGATTAAATAAAACACCAGTGCTGTTTACTAAACCTTTTAATTAACCCATAAAATGTGCTTTTATTTCTGCTCCTGGATATAACTAACAGCTGGGATATCACAAGCACAGTCTCTACCTGCTATAGATATATTTATTTCCTAAGCTTTTCTCCCTCTTCAAGTGGCTTTCCCAATTGTCACTTTTATAGCTTTACACTTCCAAAAAAATAAGCTTATGCCCCTAACGTACAGTGTCTTTGTTCTTTCCCTAAGAAAAACAAACTAAATGCCTAAAAAAGCTGAACTTTCTAAAAAAAAGAAATTATTAATTTTATTTTTATCTAGTCATTCTTCCTGATGGAGCTCACCATTGACTTATTTCTGTGACCTGATAGTTTTCCAAGACAATTCAGCAATAACTAATACATGGAATGAAATGTAATCAAGTCACATGCTTACTTATGAAGGTTGTCTTTTCACATTATTCTCTTCCCACCTTTTCTATATTTTCTGCAGTGTCAGGCTACACTCAATTTTCAGCATCTCATGCAAACAGCCCTGAACAGTCTTTCATGCTCCTGCTTCTAACAAAGAACTCTGAATGAAGAGGAACCAGAAAATATTTATTAATTCATCTTGCTCACGCTCAATGAGCCTCTTCAATCTTCCCAAGGTCTCTGTCCCACAGAACAGAAGGAACCAACCAAAGGTCTGTTAAATTTGGAGATAAAAGCAGCATTTGCCTTTACCTGTTCTTCAGTGGAAGCAGAACATCGCCTCTGAGGAACTTGTGCTGAATCATGATAAACAAAGAAATACTATTTTCTCAAATACAGTCAGTCATAGAAACAAAGACAGTATGATTGATTTTTAAAATTAATACTGATTTGAATTGGGAAAATAACAGGAATATATGTTACATGTTAGCATCTAGAACATTTTAGAAATATGTGAAAAATTTAGAAAATTTTAGCAATATGTGAAAATATTTAGAAATATTTCCAAAATATACATAGAAATACCTTTCAAAATTCCTTTTGGTATAAGTGTTAACCTATATGCAAATCCTCTTTGCCCCACAGCTACCCTCCTGACAAGAGAGCACCATCAGAACAGTCTATATAAACTATTATCTGGCTTTCAAATTAGGAATTTAGAAAAAAATCAATACTGAAATATTTTTATATTTATCTTAACTTTCTTCAATTTCTCTCTCTTCTCTTAGCAGATTATTATAAAAAACATTTTAAGAAAAGCACTCAAAATAACAGTGTTCATAATTTTTCAGGTAATCCCAGAATCCTATTAGAGGACAACTTGAAATAACTGTGAACATTTTATACATACATTTCTACATATATTCATCAGATAAATATAAATATATTTAAACCAAGCTGCTCCATGTAAAGTGTGAAATCAAAAATGGCAATTTTCACATTAAGACAGGGAGTAAAAAGAGGTCAGAATATGCCCTAACAATTTTTGTAACTTAAAGATTCCTTCTATCTGCAGCAGTCATTTGCAATAGCAACTATGAAAATATTCACTATTCTTTCTTCAGCCTAATTAGTTGCATTTCAGTATTCTCCAGCTTTAATCTCACAGTGAATTAATACAAGGCTGACAGCAACAGGAAAGATTTTAATGGCAACTGCAAAGCATAAAACATAGAACAAGGGGAACAGAGAGCAAGAACAAGAAAGAGATACAGACCTGGTGCTGGTGTTTCAGCGTTCAAAGCTCCCCATAAAGTCCACACTCTTCTAGAAACAGATGTTTGAAATCAAAACCTTTTGGTAAGCTGATCACCTTTGGCATTCTCTCATTTGGGCACTTTTGGTTTGGCACTCAGCAAATTAACAAAACCTTCCTAAGCAGCCAAGTGTGCCAGCCCAACAATAAGATGCCCATCTTTGGGACCTGGCTGGAGAGGAGCTAAGGACCTGCAGCACCTGTACAGCTCCTCAGACCTGTTCTGCAGCTTGTCATCAGACTTTGCTTGCACATTTCTGATTATGCCTCAATACTTGTGTGCTTTTACAGTCTCAAATATCAGGTACAAAGTACAGGGGCTTGTCTCTCTTGCTTCTGTCTATTTTGCATGAATCATCCCATTGCTTGTCAGCAAAACCTTGCTGCCTTCACAATCCATTCAGTGTGGGGAAAAAAGAAAATCAAACACCAGAACAACAAAAGAAAGAAAGATCTGTGAAGTCTTTCCCCTGACATCAGTGAGCTTTGGGGGTTGGCCTCTTCTCCCAAAAAAACACTGATAGGACAAGAAGAAATTGCCTCAAGTTGCACCAGAGGAGGGTCAAGTTGGACATCAGGAGGAACTTCTTCATGGAAAGGGCTATTAAACTTTGGAATGGACTGCCTAGGGTAATGGTGAACATCTCTAGGGATGGTGACTCCAAGAAGCACCTGGATGTGCCATGGTGTGGTTGACCAGATGGTGTTTGGTCAAAGGTTGGACTCAATAACTTTAGAGATATTTTCCAAGCTAAACGATTCTGTGATTCTATGAATCAGGTCCTCAAATGCATGAAAGAAATAGACCCAACACTTACATTTTTAAAGCTACTAAATAACTAATTAAAAGAACCTAATGTTTTTGTGCAAAATAGAATGTAATTGTTCTGAAGTACACAATGAAGAGACACAAATAGAAATCATAGAGGTACAAATATAAAGACAGCTAGTCTCTCTGCACTACCACTTTCTGAGCTACCATTGTCCCTTAGTGTTAGCTGGAAGGATCAATGCAGATATTTCTAATTTGAGAGGAACAGCATGTTTCAAGATAGCTGTCAATAGTAGGTAATATATTTTTATGTTGCTATTTCTTGTTTCCTTAGGCACCCATATACATTTTTCCTCAGCTGGCTTAAAAAAAGAAACAAAACCAACAAAATACCAGAACATCTAAGCCAACAAAAAACATGGCCCAAAACCAAACAAAAAAAACCCCACTAAATTCAACAACTAAAACCCTTCAGACCTCTTAAAACAACAACAACATCCTTTAATATAAGTAACACTTCCCTTAAAATCTCTCTCATAAATTGTTGTGCCAAATACTTGTACCCCAAGTCCTCTGCAGGAGAATTTAAATCTAAGATGTCAATTCAAACTTCGATTTTGTTTGCACTGGAACTACAAAATACATAAAAATTTGTGTTGAGATATACTTCAAGAAAAACAAAACAACCCTTGGCATCCACAAAATGCAGGTCTGAAATCAAAATAAACTGCCAAAAGTCATGGATAAGAGAAATAAGAAATAAAGATGTTTGACAAAGAGATGGTTAGAATCGTCTTAAAAAAATAATAAAACAGTGCTGTTGCAGCATAAAACACCTTGTAGTTTTAAATCATGTTCCAAACCCAGCATTAGAATCCAGCTAC
This sequence comes from Urocynchramus pylzowi, assembly GCA_013397555.1. Lineage (NCBI taxonomy): Eukaryota > Metazoa > Chordata > Aves > Passeriformes > Fringillidae > Urocynchramus > Urocynchramus pylzowi. The sequence goes on from VZRH01007515.1 coordinate 257,225, forward strand.
AGTTGCTTTCAGAGGCTGAAATCCTCACAAATAGAGTGGTTTAGGCAACTGCATATGGAAACCATGTGCAACAGTCAAATGCATAGACAAATCAGAGAGAAGAAGGGATCAGCATGTCACATTGCTGAAGTCTTGGTAAGGAGCCCATGTAAATCTTCAGAGCATAACAAATAGCTAAATTGGCAAAGCTTTATAATAAGCAGCAAATCATTATTGCTTTACTCAGCTTTTGTTTTTAAAACAACTTGCTGTATTCTTTTGGCTTTCATGTGATGGTTACACTCACATGCAGCAGGAACTTTGTTGCTCTTTAGTGTAAGAAAAGAGGGAAAAGTGTAGGAAAGGAGGAAAAAGAGGTCAGATGTCCCCAGATGAATCCCTGCTGTGCTTACATGCTCAGGATATCTCAATGGAAAAATATTCAGTAAGTTACATTGGTGAATTAAAGCCAGGTGAAGTTTGTAATGAGTCAGGATAATTATGGCAGAGTTCCTCCAAGTGGAAGGCCTTGGCAGCTTCTGGCTCATGTGACACAGCAGCTGCCTCAGAACAAGTAGACTGATGCTTTTTCTTTGACTTTCCACTGTTTTCCAAACTTTATTTCTATTAAGGACTCTCCCCAGGTAGTTCTTCATTTTTTATTATTAGTTTTAAATATGCTGTCCAGTTTCATGGAGCTTTTACTTGTCAAGAGGAAATCAGAAGAAAAACAATCAGCAGAAAAAAGTCAAACCTGTGAGTGTTTTTATTTACATACGAGTTCTTGCCTGAGTGAAAACCCCAACAATGCAGGATCACCCCAAAAGACAGGTGCATATTCATGTTACCTGCAAGGCAGCAACACAGCAGCTGACAAAACCTAGACAACACCCTACCAATAAACCATGTCAATATTCACACCAAAAATGACAGCACCAACTGCTAGTCAAGACAAATAAAAATGCATTTCTAGTGTGCCTTCCCAATTCTCTCTGTCAGGTATAATTTGCAGACATGACTACTTTAAAGAGCGTTTTTAGAGCACTATTAATTGTTTTACTGGTGCCATTTTCAGTCTCTTTATGTAAAAGCTCCTTCAACAAACAATCTGCACATGACAGAGAATACAAAAATGCATAGATAAAAATTACCTTTAAAGATATATTGGAAACAGCCAATATCTCATGAGCTGTGATAATTGAAGCAAAACATACTCAATGACGGCTTCACTTGGCTTTTCCACAGCTTCATGGAAACTAAACAGGAGACTTAAACAAGCAGTAAGATGGTGCTTCAAATATGTTTTTTTCAGAAGGGTGACACACCTGACACACCATGTTTAGGCCCCATCTTTCCAAACCAACCAATGACCCACCATTACACTCAATTTTGATGCATCAGAGCTTTTCTTAATACATATTCTTATCAGAGAACTTAATCACAAAACGGAGCCTTTTGAAATTTTTGTTGCTCATTTGTTTTAACAACAATGCTGTGAATCAAAACCAACCAAGGTGAAGTATAACGCCACAAATGTATTTAGCTCCCTCAAGTTCAAAGCCTCTTGAAATCTCTGTACCTCCTAAACGTCATTTCTAAGAGATGTAGATCATAGAAAAGAAACAACACCGTTTTGAGAATTAAACTTTCAAAACACTTCAGACAGTGTGAACCAAGAATTAGTATAGATCTTTGACAGAGTGGTTGCCTAAATTATTGAATGGATACAGGATCTGCTGATTCTGCCTTTGTGTAAGATATCACTTGAGCATTATCTTTGCTGTCCGATTTCTCCTTAAGAATTTCTAATCTCTTTGGGTTTCCGGAATGCATGCTCAGATACATGAAGAAATCACACTGAAATCTATGTTAACTGAACTTCTTTATGGGTTCATATGTACAATTTTATGTGTGCAAATATGTAGGTAATGCTGGTTCCCTTCTATCAGATAATCAAGCAACATGGGAAAAGGTATTGCTCATACAGTAAGATTATTCTTTAAAGATGTTGAAGCAAAACAAGACAGTAAGTACTTACTTATTGTCAGAAGTGTTACAGGTAGATAGGATGGTTAAACAATGAAAGATCAAAATATCCCATGCATCATATCCTTTACAAATGAAGCAGCTGAAGTATAAAAAATTCAATCCTTAGAGGGCAACTTTAATATAAATTTAATTCTTATTTATTTTAAAACTTCCAGAGCTTTTAATTCTAGTTTTAGAATAAAATGAAAAAAAAACAAACCAACTGAATTTGGGGTTAAATTTGAAAAAACTGCAGTGGGATCTTATTTGAGTTTTAGGGGTTAAAAAGCAATCACTTAACAGGACTTCTTACCCATTAATTTGTGAAAAAATGTATCCCATTTTGTACTGAAAGTTTTCAAAATGGAGAATTCTTTTTTCCTATGTAATATGTAAAAAAATACATATTATCTTTGCTACATTCTCTCTCTTCCAAGAGACAAAACTATAAAAATAACTTTCATAGATCAAATAAGTAAAAGCTGATGATAATATTACTGATGATGGACTGATAATAATGCTTGTATCTATAGACTTTGGACTAAAACATTTTTCTCTGATTCCCCGAAATAGATTTAAAAAAAAGAAAAAAGTCAAAACCCTTATGATACTCTTATTTCTAACTGTCAGCTTCTCAGAAATACCATGCAGAATTTTTCTGCATTCTTACGAGATATAGAATTACAAAATAAATACGCAGAAATATATAACTTTTTCCACACCTAAAACAATTCAGACTTACCCAAAATATACAGATGTGAGGTGATAACCAAATGACATATTCAGTTTTGTTTTATAAGACTATAGATAAGTCTAATCCATTTCTAAGTGACAGTAGCAGGTTAGCTTCTGATTTTATGCCCAGTAATTCAATGTACCACTATGTTTCGGGGAAAATGTGCAGCAGTAGGAAATTGAAGAGGTACAAAATGAGGCTTCTGGGAACTTGTTACCACTGGCAATCCCATGCCCATGTGAGATCAGTGCAGGTGGAAAAATCAAGACAAACAACCGCCAACTTTACACTGTTGATGTGATTGTCACTTTTCTCCTCAGAAGTGATAAAGAAAACTGAGGTGGGGTGATGATGTTTCTCTCCAGCCCTGAAACTTGCAGTTATAATAGGTAAACAAGGGGTTCAGAGCAAGATAGTGTAAAGAGAAATCATACCCAAGTAAAAGTAGAAATGACCAAAAGAATTGAAATAGGAAGTTTTCCTGCCCTGAGTTTGCTCCATGGTGGTGTAGAGCACTTTGCAAAGGCCAGAGCTTTGTACTGGGCTCGAGGGAGGGAATACCAATGGGGCACTGAAAACCATCACGATGCAAACAGAGTTAAATGACTGATTATAGGAACTGAGCTGGAGGGGATATATATATGTTTGTGTCACTAAACCAATGCCAAAATTTCTAACCTAACTTTTAGCTCCCTCTTTCCCCACAGACAGCCTACCTACTTCAGCTGCTCCAAAACCTTTAACTGCTTGAAGGTTCCTCAAGAAACGTCTGCCGCAAGCCTGGGAACTATTAGAATCCCTACAATAGTTCCATTCTAACTTTGAAACATGCCCTTTCCTTCCATCCATCCCACTGCTCCAAGCTCCTCAGCTGTGCCACTGAACTGCTGATTCATGTCACAGATGGTGCTTTTAGCTAAAGGCTGCCTTTTACAACTCGGCAGAAAAATGCCTATACAGAGACGTTGCTCAGTACACCTAGAACAGGATGCACTATTTCAAATAAAAACACACTTTTAAAGCTAGAGTCAACAGTATTTAATCACTATGCAAATCTTGCCATATGTCCAGACATAAACCCAGACAGTCATGTCCCTCCAGCCCTGTTGGTCATATGGTCAGCCTGGTTTCTGCCAAGTCTGTGGCAAGGGTATGTTTTTTCAGGGCCTTGGAAGCTTTCCTCATTTTGGATTAGAGCCATAACTATTCAGGGATCCCAACAGTTTACAGAAGAACTGCCTATGCTCATGCCAGGTAGAAACCACGTCAGGCCAGGTACTCAAACAATTTTAGTATTTTGCTGCCTGACATGGGCATTTGAAAATCCAATGAAATCTCTTTGTCTGGAAAATACAACCAAGTTTTCTTTGCTTTTTTGCATAACACCAACTTACACATATGACAGACATACACCTTTATCTCTCTTTTTTGGAACCTTAATTTCTCTATGCTGGTTCAGAGGTTTCCCTCTTTTGTCCTCAGAATGGAAATTTCAAATGCATGATGGAGTGGGAATAATCAAGAAGTAAAACCAATAGTGCTTGATGTTTTTGAAAAAGATTTTTTTTGTTTCTGCCGCTGCAGCTCTATCTGCCTGCCTGCCTGCATTCCCAGTGATGACAGTGCAGTTTCTTTGCCTTCAGGGTCCCTTTTGTCATTTAGGTTCAGAATTCACTAGAAGATGCAGACAACCAGGCCTTTCATTGATCTCTGCTAGACAACTGAGGTGGTGACTCAGCGTCTGTACCGAAATATTGCCTTAGTGATAAGCAATTAACCTGATTAACTGCCCAAATTATCTTCAGGTAATTCTGAGCTCCTATCATATGCTCCATATACATCTGTGAATGTTAACTGCTGCATCTCCATGCTGCATTCATATTTCTCTGTCTGGCAATAGCTATGCATGTAGACTGCTAGATGGATATTCGCAGATAAAAGCAATGATGAACAGAACTGCGTCTCCCCCTGTTTTGGTATTCTGTGACATTCCCATCTCAGCAGACTGTGTCTGGCAGGCTCACAATGAGGCACTGCATGTGTCAGGGAGATGGATTATATCTGCAGTGTCTGAATTTCAACCCTGACTACATGAGCTCCTGCTTAACCTTACCTCAGGGATCTTGAATTTTGTGTCATTGAATTAGAACAGCAAATATATATATTTTTATGTGCCCTTATTATGGCACATTGCAAACATTTAGTAATGTGAGATAACAAAATTAAAGAAAATCATTTCTAACCTTTTTACACATTTGGCAAGGAACACGTTTACTCTTTATTTTGCACTATAAAATACTGCAATAACAGTGCAATAGTAATTTTTGGCGTGGTTTGCTTTAGGTGTTGGGAATTAACAAAAAAATAAATTACTAATTCCTTTTCAGGGTCTTTAGGAAGACCACACAGAAACTAGAAATCAATAGATTAGTATACTTGTTTCCACTAACTGAGGTGTGAGCACCAATGCTGAGAAAACCCATAATGAAATAAATTGATTAATCTCATCTCCTTCTGTCTCATTAAAAACGTTGGTGCTGCAGCTCCCAGCTTAGCTGAAATTTATATATGGAATAAATTTATATATGGAATTAAAAGAAACAATGAAATGCCTGAAAAATGTCTGTCTCCAATACGAGGATGAAGCAGAAAAAAATCTCACCAATGGGAGCTGCACACTATTTTTTCCATGAAAAAGATTTTCCATGAACAATTGCTAAACTTGGATCTTCACTGTTATAAATTGAGATCTGGGTAAAACCAGAAAGATACTAAACATGTGGGGTTTATACTTTGCAATTCTTTAAGGCAGTTGTATGGGAAACAACTTTGGTCATTTGAGGTTAATTTGGTCCTTTTAAGTTATGACCTAAGATTTATCTTTTTGGAAATAACTTATGAGTTTTTGAAGTAGACTATAATATTATTGTTACCTATATACCTGACTATAATAATATTGTTACCTTGAGTAAAGCAGTAAATGCAGATGAATGGAAAAGCTTAATTAAATCTTATAGCATACACCTGCAGTTGGATATCTCCTACTGCTCACAGTATTGAGCATTGGACTGATTTCAGAATGGAAACATCAAGCTAAAATCCTTACAGGTAAGTTTGTTTTACTACTATTTTCTCCTTTGTAAAATCACAATTAGCTTATTGCAGCAGCAGTTTTTAAAAGGTGCAATGTGACTTTTTCTGAGAGATGGCTACGGTGATGCTTTGGGAACATTTTTCACCCATCCTTAAACCCACATGGGGTTTGGGGTTTAAAATACCATCTGGAAGAGTACAGGGCTCTGGTGACTACAGTACAACTGAAAAGGCTGGAGTAACACAAGGGATTTTAGGACTGTTTAATTAATCTCAATACCTGCACTTTAAAGGCTAAGTTTTTAAAAAGAAGAAAAAATAACTCCGTGGTTCTTCTTACACCAGTTCTTCCCTTTCATAGTCCTGAGTCAGAGAAAAGAATATTAAAGAAAATCTTAACAGTACAATAGACTGAGAACACATATGTATGCTATACATATATCTCTGCATGTTCACTGCATGCTAATCATATATAATTACCTATATCAGAACAAGTAGTTGGGAAGAGAAACACCTATACATGATTTATCATCAGAGATGTAGTTCATAAAATATTTCAGTATTTACACTTAAGCTTGGGTTGAAAAAAATGTTTATCCATCCTCAGTCATCACATTTGAAAATATAGAACTGAGGTAGTGCAATAAAGAAGCACTCCTAAAGATCTGCAGAAAGGTCCTCATGCTCTAAGTTGTACTTTTTGTCTCATCTCAAGTGAGGCAGAGCCTCAGCTTTCTTATGCTCAGACAACACAGAGGTTTCTTTGATGACCTTATTTTGCATTTCAACACCAATAAAAAAAAGTCATTTTCAAATTGTCCTTGTTTCTGTAGCTGTTTCATGCTCCCTTTCCTTCTTCCTGCTGGAGACCAAGCTCTAACTACATACGGACATATTGCACAACCCACAGTATTTCTCATGACTGCAGATTCTGCATATCTTGGAAAGCAATAACCAGGATGACACATTCAAAAGTCTTCAGTGACCTTATTTTAGAGACAGGCTTGAACAGCAGAGACAACTTGATACATTTGAAGATCAGTGACAGACTCACACTGTCACTGAGATTATTTTTGGCTGCCCCCATCCTCTGAATGGTATGAAAAGCTGCTTCTACAAGTCATTCAAAGTCTGACTATATTGCCTCAGGGTATACATTGCATTAGTAGTTAATACAGTTACTTCTGTTATGTAAACACTGCTGATGTTCTGTAAATTCACTATGGATCCCAAAGGCATTTAATGCTGTCTGGTGCTTCTGGACCCAACAACAATGCCTTTGGAATGATGTCTTTGGAAACAAGCAGCAATGGTCTTTTTGGAAACTGTATTTGGATTCCTGCTCACCTTGGGAAGTTCTGCACAAGCAATATCTTATGAGGTTTTGTTTCACTAGAAGCAAAAATTAGCTTATGAACAGCTGAGCACCAGCAGATCATATCCACACCATCAGGTGCATATACAGAAGATTTCTGTATGCATAAAAACAAGCCATTCTCTCCTCCTTCTCCTCAATCAATAAAAATACATTTGGTCTCACACACAGACCTACTCCACGGCAACAATATGTCTGTAGAAGGCTGAAACTAGCCCAGCCAGTCTAAAATAAGGAGCAGAAATTCAGTGTAATTCTTCATTATTTGAGGGCAAAGAGTAAGAAAAAAGTTGCACTCAAATTGCTAAAACTTAGTCTTGAAAATGGAATGTTACCTCTATTATTTTATTATAGGATCTGATTTTATTCTTCCCTTCAAACTGATGCCAGGGATAGCACCTCAAGGTCTTCAATAAAAGCTTTTGGTTTTTTCATCTTGAATTTCTTCCTGAACTTTGTCACTTACAGTAAGAAAAGTGCATTATAAACGATGTCTGACAGATGGTCTGGGTGTTTCTCTGCAGATTAAATTTTTCCCAAAATCATTGTTTAGATTTAAAACAAAGGACCAACTGAAATCAGAAAGTAACCAATGAATTTCACCTACAGAAAATGGTATCTGTACTACATTGGTAAGCCTTTAGAAGACTTCTAACCATCATAAGGATGTCTTAGTATTCCCCTCACCCCCGATTTCTCCCTTGGAAAAGTCTGTCAGTTAGGATAATTCTCCCATAGATCTAGCAGCACGGCTGGAAAAGTTAGCTACTGGACTAGTTATATCAACAAATTCACCCTCTGGAAATTTGGAAGAAAATTGCTTTCAAGACTCAAACTTTTTATCTTCCCTTTATATCTGAGCTAAAAACATGCTACCATAATCTTTGGGAATTGTCAATCTGGCTTCTTAAGAAATAGAATGAAAGGAAAAAAGAAAAAAACCACCAGATTCTGATCTAACAAGAGAGCAAAATTTGTTGAAACCAAATTTGCGTTAACATATAACTCTTCAAATTCATCTAAACCTCACAGGTTTGCAATGTGTGTCCAGAGGCTGCTGGCTGAGTTATGCTGCCATCAGTCAAATAACAGGCAAATAGCAAGAATTAAAAGACAAAAGTATTTAAAAACTGCAGAAAAAGAAAATTACTGGTCCTAGGAGTCACATATTTGAACAGATGGTATGTCAACAGAGCAGGTCCACTTCCCCCCTTCCAATAATGAATTCTGAAAGTAAAGCTTGCAGGATTTTACCCAGCAAGAACAAGGGAAAAGCACTACTCTTCCAATTCATAGATTGCTTTATCTTACATTTCTGTGAGCTCTGACTACAAGTAAACCATGACAACCTAACAGTGTGATCTATGTCTAACAACTCATCATAACCAGAACAACCTTAAACAGATTGCTCAGCAACACAGAACTAGGGTTCAAACAACTGAATGTGCTCTGCATAGCAGGTGAAATTCAGTCTCTCTAGTTACCAGTTATTTTTGACCACAACCAAAAATATTTCTGACTTAGAGCAGTGGTATCTTAACAACCTTCCTTTAAAAAATATGTACGAAATGACAAGTTGATGCTGAACTACAATACTGCCATTAACTTAAAAACATACAACTAAAAATTAAGGAGGGAAAGCAGAAAAAAAATTACTTTCTGGATGTAGGAAGTAGCTATAATACCATCTCTTTCATAAAACAAAGGAATGGTTTGGAGAAGGAAAAAGACACAGCAAGATGAAAAAGTAGGAGGAACACCCAAAAGTCCTGCAAATGCGCTGACAAGTTCAATTATTCATCTTTGTGCCATGAAGTTCTTGGGTTAGTAAACTCACTATCTTAGGATTGATAACTCTTAATCAAACAACTTCACCATAGGAGGAAAAGATTAACATATATGACTCAAATGGGTTTCACTTTGCTCCTACAGGTCAAACCCTTTGGAAAAATTCTCCTGGGTCCTACATTTGAAGCTCCAGTAAAGTAGCTGAATAAGCATAAAACAGTTAGTGAAAGAAACAACTTTTTAAATTCTGCTATCTTCAACTAAGTCTGTAAAGAAATCCTTGGATGTTTCATAAGAAGAAGGTCTGGCTGCATAGCTCAGAATATAGTCTTTAAAAAGCCTGAAGTATCTGTTAAGAATTAATGAGTGCATATATTAAGAGGACAACAAATGACAAAAAATGAAAATTAATGACAAAAAGACCTTAAAAAAGAACAAAATAAAAATTGGGAGCTCCAGCTCCTTTAAATCTATTTCAAGAAGGCCTACAGAAACAAAGTAAAAAATGAACAAGACTACTGTCATTGAAATTTTTCTAGCTCTTCACTGTGCTAAAGCAGGCTGGGCTTTGTCTCCCATTAAGTCTTTGAACTGCACTTATTTCTCATGTTACTCCTTCCACACTACACAAGCAAGATTCAAAGGTTTCCTTTGCCTATTCTTCTGGTTCTGCAAGGAATGTGATGCCATTCTGGTGCAGTATAACTCACAAGATGCTGAATGAGTATCTCATTCTGAGCCAACTTTTATCCTTAGCAACAGTTCATTACAGTATTTTATTATTTTAATGAGAGATGGAAATAGCAGGAATGTTCGGCAATGTTGCAATAATATCGCTACATTGCTCATTCAAATGAAACTCTATTAGATACAAACTGTTCATTAAAATACCATTTGTGTGAGACTTAACCTTAGAAAGAGGGCAATTCAAAGCCAAAGCTGAGTTTTTTCTTTCATTTGTGCCTGCACACTGCAACTGTCACACCCCATTGGTAAACAGACAGAGCAAATGATTTGCAAGAACTAGACAGATGGGTCAGCAAAGACTTAACCTCAATTTCTTTCCATCACTTTCTTAAACCTCAATAAAAAGCGTTGTTCTGTATAATTTTTAAAATTTTCTCAGTACCACAACTTGATAAAAACCATGAGTTCAGGAAGAAAGCCCAGCCACCCTCTATAGCAGATTGGGAGTTTTCCAAAGTCATGCATAAGTCAGATGCCAATTTCCAAAGGAAGACTGTGCATGTTTTACGAAAGGTGATTTATTTCTTCCAGTTTAGTAACAACTAAACAGATGTATGGAGAAAAAAATGGCACACAAAGAATCTCACACACAAATAGACTCAGGAAAACTCAGACTTGACAACTCATTTTACAGATGGAGAGAGAAGGTATAGTTCTTTTCTCTTTCCACATGAATATGTCTCAGTGTCATTTAAATCAGCCTCATGAAGGCCTTTCTCTAGTTATTTACATGAAACAAAGGGGTAAAACTGTCTTGAATGGCTGAATCAGAGTTTGGCAAGAGTGCTATCCATAGTAGTTTTGCTTGTTCAACTGCCAATAATACACTGAGCAACATAAAAATCATAGAAACAGAAGGGACCTCAAAGTTCATTGAGTTCTAACACACATTTACTAAACCAGATTACTCAAAGTCCCACCCAATCCAGCCTTGAACATTTTTAAGGATGAGACATCCAGAACTTCTCTGGGTGACCTGTTCCAGTGCTTCACTACCTGCTGAGCAGAAACCACCTTCCTAACATCTAATCTAAATCTCTCCTCTTTTAGTTTAATACCATTCCACCTCTTCTCCTATCATTATCTGCCTGTGCAAAAAGTCACTCTCCATATTTTTTGGAAGACTCCCCTAGGTTCTAGAAGGCCACAATGAGGTCTCCCCAGGGCTTTGTCTCTCTATTCTTCCTCTGAATGACCCCTGTTCTCTCAACCTGTCTTTGCAGAAAAGGAGCTCCAGTGCTATCAGCATCTTTGTGGCCCTCTTCTGGCCCTGCTCAAAAGCAGATCTTCCTGATATAAACCTGTCCCATTCTTCTCTCTCCAGAGACACCAATATATACCACAGTATTCAGGAGGAAGGGCAGAGGATCTCTGGATTTTGTAAACTTTTATTCATTTATATTTATGATACATAAAGCACAGCCAAATAAACATACTTTATCCACGAAACCAAAGTGTGTGTGGGGGGGGGTGTGGTAATTCCCTAGGGGTTTTTAGAGGTGCTTAATTTCTTTGCACTTATCCTCTAAAATGTTCTTGCTCCTCCTGTCTGATCACTAGATATGGAGGGTCTGTGTGTGCACATATGTATTTGACTTACTAATTAAAACAGGGTAATTTTCTTCAATTTCTTATTTTCCTTTTGTACTACTAACTGGAAAGAAGGTGTCTCTGGGGATCTCCAGGGTTATAGAACAAATTTTGAGATATTTCTGCTGAATGCATTCAGAATATATTAACTATATATATATATTGACTTCACATTTCAGTCAACATAAAAATTTTTTGACCCTTGAGGTAAATATTAATCTCAGCCTTGACTCAATCAATATTTACCACTTGGTTCAATACATCTTGATGATCGTCTCAAGTTAATTCAATATATACTTGATATGCAAGAAAGTTTATTACACTGTTATATGGGGTTTATGTACAGTTCTTTCTAGTTTAGTTTAAGATGAAGTTTCTAAGGGGTATTTTGATAAATAATATCATCTACCTTTGGATGATATTCTTGATCATAAATAAAATTAAAGATTCATAGACTACTCAGCACCAACAAGTTTTGCTTAGTAAAGAATTTAAGAAAATGTCAAGGACAAAGTACACAAGTCTCATCTTTAAAAAAAAAAAGTGTTTTTTAATACTAGAATTTCTTGTACTCACAAAATATATGAAAAAGGGAAATTGTTGTATTAAAGTTTCAGGTATCTACTAATTCAAATAAGGAAGAGACTGTTCCACAGGTATAAAAACCTGTATAACATACTCCCAGAAAAAGAGAAAAAGATGGAAAAATGCAAGCCATGTTTTTAACACTTCTCAAACAACAGTTCAGAAAAACCTCTGTTTACCATCTGCACACTGCAGCTGTTAAAAACAAAACCCCTATAACCTGCACACATTATTAGGCTCTGAAAAGAACCTGAGCTGTTCTATGGTCTGAAGAACCTTATGTCCACTGAAGGTGCATTCTCATATCTGCTGCATCTAACTGGTGAAGTCAGAGAAAAAAAATTGGATTTGGTAAAAAACAGGCGATCCCAAATTCAGTATTTTGCTTTAGTAGTTTAGGAGCTAAAGGCTAATAACAGGTTCCAAGCCTAAGCAGGTATCCCTGCGCCATAAACTGAACAGTCTCCCTGCCCAAACTGTTCCATATAAAGTGGCTACACAGATAAATTGTTATCCAAATAAGCTGGCCACACAAAGCAGGAGTGAAAACTGATGGTATTTACTGACACCAAGAGCAAAGCTGTTTCAACAACTGAGTGCAAAGGCAGCCACCCTCTCACCTCACCCTGGCTGCATCCTGCACAGGTCTGGCGGGAACCTCTGACACCCGACGGGATCTCCTCACCCACCACTCTTCCACAGACTCCTTCCTGGCTGGAAGTAAAATGAAAGCACAACACAGATAAACAACTTAATAAGAGGCATGGACCACGTTTGCTCCACAGACCAAGACTGGCCAAATCTCTATGCTATTTATTTTGTTTGAGAGCCCACAGAAAAAAAGAAACCCCAAATTTAGATTTCTCAGTATGTTGGTGAAAGCTAGACTTCAGATAGATTTTGTTTCATGAAAAAGTAGAATTTACACATTCATTCCTACAGTGAAGTTATTATATGTTGAAAAAACAGCTGGCAGATAATTTTTTAAAATTGTGTTTCTGAACTCAGATTGGGATGCCCATTTAATGTTGCTCACGGAACATAATAGCAGGACAAGAATTATCTCTTTTACCAAGAAAAATTTCTCTTTACCTCAGGTTTCATTCAAGAAAGCAAAAATCAATGAAATTTTCACACTGATTTCCTTAACATCAAGGGGTAATTCACAGGCCAAAGTCATGAAGCACCTACCTGGATATCCTTCATGCACTGTACAAAACAATGGAAAGGTTTCTAAGAAACAACAGAAATTATAAAATATATCTATCTCCAAACATGTCTGCTATCAGAGGACAGAGATAAAATTCAATGTTTTCAGACTACAGTACTTAAAGATTTTGTAGCTCTGACCACACAGCTAATGAGCACTTTAAACATACAATTCACAGGCATACTGATGTTGAAAATATCAGTCCTGATGCTATTTATTGCCTCAGTATTGATTTCCACAGGAGAAGCAGAACCTCTCAAGGAGAAGATGAGCACATAGTGCACTCCAAATGCTGGATGTATCAAAATATGGACAAAATAAGCCTAGATTACCTATAAACATAGGCACCTGAAATTGAAGATGTGCACAAATTTACTGTTTACTACTCCACAGCATCAGATGGTGAATGACAAGTAGTTCTTAGCTCCCAGCTTTGAGCTTCCAGAAGCCAGCAGATTGCCTGCAAGAATCAAGAGAGGAAGCCTATACTCAGAAAATTTAAAATTACTGAAGGAAATCTGTTTCTCCACTGGAAATGTTTTGATTTATGGATCCCCTGTATGATTAGGTACTACCGATGAAAGTTCCACCTATTTGTTATGCAAGACTGAAAATGGGATTAAAGTTCTAAACAAACATACAAGATGAAAATTAAGCTAAAGCTAGATAAAGCTCCTCTTAGCACAAGGAAAACACTCTGGAGAGCAACTGGGATTCTGGTAAACCATATGGATCATAATTTTTTGGTCTGTTTCCTTTCTCTCCCATCTTTAAGTTGACTTTACCACCTCACTTCTGTGGCTTTTATCAACAGTAGAAAAAACTTTGTGTAATGACAGTTCTGAAATGGCTACAGTTCTCAATGAAGCATCAGGAAAAATTTAGGCTGAAACAAATGAAATATAAATATAAACAAGGTCAATACAAGAGAAATCTTTGTTGCATAGGAAACCAGTAAAATATACTTTGGGTAAGAGAAAAAAATAAGAAATAATAATAAAAAAAAAACTCTGATAATATAAAGTCTGAGAAATTGTCTTTTTCAATGAGGAGGATCTCTGAAGTCCTTCTGTAAGTAGCTAACACCAGAACTGTATTTATATACAAGATGCTGATAAGTCATGAACCTGATCCTCCAAACCCAAACTCTCGAAGCTGAACTAAAGATTCTCCCAAACAGAAGAGTTTTTGTCCTTTGACTAAACCTTCAAAGATTTATATTTAAAGTATGCAAAGACTGCATACTTTAAAAAAAAAAAAAAAGGCAAAAAAGCGTATTACAAAAAATAAGCAGGAATTTGGTGATTGGAATAATAATTTCAATCCACCCCAAAATAAGAAAAAATAATCAGGCAAAATTAGTTTTACTCTTTAACACTACCATCAAGATTAGGTGCAAAGCAAGGGTGGCCCTAAGTAATTACTAAGGCTTATTTGGCCCTATTCTCCATTTTCTTCATCTACATTCAAAATCAATATGTCAGCAAAGAAAAGAAAAACTGAAAGGAGGACAAGATTTACCAGGGGACTGTGAAATGCCCCAGGTACACCTCATTTCTTTCTATTCCCAACTCACTTTTCTACCGTTGTCTTAAGTCTTGGATTGTATATGTCTGACAGGACCACATCAAACCACCACAGGAGACCCCAAAGAAGCAGTGTATTTTCAAAAATACATTGAAGGTCTCTGTGCCCTGCCAGAGGTCAGTGATGTCACCAGTGAAGCTTCATCAATAATTGCCACCAGCAAGGTAGCCTTAATGGGCGTTACTGCACTTAGAGTTTTTTTTCTTTCACTTTCTTTCACTTCTTTCACCTTCTTTCACTGAACACATCTTGTGAAAATGCATTTCACAGTGACTCCCATTTGATGAGCGCTTTATTGGGCACTTAACAATAAAATAAAGATCAGATGAGTCACAGCTGGACCTCATCATCTTTAACCCATAAGACTATCAGAAAATGTTTTTTTAAATAATAAAACATACATATTTAAAAGAGCTACAGATTTTGCTATATTCTGTTGAATTCCAGAACGGCACCATTGAAGATTTTGTTGACTTTTTCTTTTTGCAGAAAACAAGAAGATATTGAATGATTCAATGTCTTAGGACTTTATTGCTCCTAAATTAAGCTTACATCTGCAACATGAAACTAAAAATACAGACACCACAAAAGAAAACACGCAGTCCCAACGAGAAACTTTCCTTGGACAACCAGAAAAAAGACCCAAAGTTTTCTGTGAATAAATGGGTGATATCTTTACAGAAGAAGGGAGGAGGTGGTAAATTATGTGTCTCTCAGAGAAGATCCAAGTATGGCAGTGAAACAGGCAAATCCCAAACCGAGGATATCCAGACTGAAACTACCAACAGCTCAGAAATCTCATGCAGTTTACATATCTACTCAGCAACAACCAGACTCCAGAATGACCTTTGAGAACGAGACTTCCAGTTAAAATTCCCCATTATAATAGAATGTACTGGGAAGAAATTGTTAATTTTCATGATGGGATCAGGCAACAACCAGAAGTGGACGCTTCCATCTTCTATTTCAAAATAAACTCAAAATTCAAGCTTAAATCTTTATATTCGACGTCTTATGGCATAAGAAACTGAAATAAAAGAATTTTAAGAGAACTGTGCCACCACCATGACTCTTCTGGGCTCACTCCTTATCTCAGGCTTACTTTCATTAAGCAGCCCCACTGCAGAAGTCATTTACCCTTACAGTCTAAATAATTTCAACCAGTCCTTATACAAATGTTACCAAAAGTTTAGCAGCAAAAAAATTCTCATTGTATTCCACATGCTACTCCAGATCATCAGAAGTTCAAATTGTCTTCTGGTGGAGTTGGCAACAACTGAAGGAAATGGAAAACGTAGATGGGACATAGACATTGATTTCTAACTATTTTTGTCACTGTTTCCCCTACTGTTTTCAGAAGGACTGGTAGAGTCCTCTGTGCTGCTCTAGACCAGAAAAAATAGTTGTGTAACTGTTTGACCACCAAGGGAGATCTAAATCTAAGTGTGAAATAAGCCTTCACACTTAAGTGTGGTCATCTGCCTGGCACATTCACAATTCTACTTGTACTGATTTTTTGGGCTGAAAAAAAAAAAATCAACCTCTCTTCAAGCCAGAGCACAAGTGTTATTTTACATCATATCACCTGGCATGCTGTTCCTAGTCTTCTCAGGGTAAAGAGGCTTTTGTCTTTGAATTTTAAATAGTTAGTGGCTTTAGTTTTCAGTACCTCAGAAATACTATATTTGACCCTGCAAGGTGGAAATATAAGATATTATAAACTCTGTCCTAAGCTGAATCCATGGGTGCTTTTGTACTTCAGATGGCCCTCTTTGCAGGAATGTCAACCAAGCTGCTGAGTTTGAAACCTTGGCAAAGAAGTCCCTCTGGGCTCGCTGAGAAAAGCTCACATATTCAGTGTCACTCACTTGGCCCAGGTTAAAAAAAAAAGATCATACCAGTACCCTGCCAATAGTTATCTATTTATATTTGGAAATTCAATAGTTTTATATGAACACAAGTCTCTTCAGGGGGAAAGCCTGCATACCAGAAATGAAGACGCTTGTTCTCTTAGGAGTAGAGAAATATTTAATTTCTCTTACCATTTTTTCATATTTATCCTTTTGATTTAGTTTAAATAAGCTCCCTTTAGGCTCAAAAGTCTGAAGGGAAGGGGGTTTCTCCCTCCCCTTCTTTGCAGTATGAATAGGAATTGCTCTCCAGGCAGATTTTTCCAAATGCCCACAACTTTGATCTTTACTTATATAAAAGGCCTTCGAAAGAAAACAGTGTAGGATGGTTTGTCATCTATTTGAGATTTTTCTAACATTCCTACACTGCTCCAGTTTGGAGGGGTTTTTGGTCAAAACCTCAGCTGCTATTTTCATCCCACCATAGATGTCAAGATAAGCAGAGCACACTTTGGTACTTGATACTGGAGTCATGCACATCATCAAGGATGTAAGAGGGGTCATCTCATCCTCACTTTGTTGTTAACAGAGACTATCACAGCACCCACTGAATTTCCCTTTATGCATATTTTTAAATTGCAGGCCACGATCTTGTTTCACTCTTTAACTTAATGTCACACCCTCTGCTTCTAAATATATTCTTAAGCTGAGGTTGTTCAAAAGGCACTTTCAATGATATGGAATGGAAGCTAAATAGGTGTTGCTCTGTAAAATGATATATTCCCTAAAAGTGTTTCCATTGAGTATTATAAAGGCTCAGCAAGCAAACTCTCAGGAGGCATAACTAGGTAATGCATCAACAAAGACACAGAAAAACAAGAGGCAGCTGGGCTATTATTAAGAAATGAAGCAGAAGTAGTTGAAAATATAGGATGCAAGCTAGAGGAAAAAAGCAATTTGGTAAAATAAAAAGAGTACTAGCATCTGCATCTATACTGGAAAGCAAGAACAGCCTTAAAAAAAAAAAAAAAGAAAAAAAAAAAGAAAAAACCAAAAAAAACCCCAAAAACCCACAAACCCCTATTTCTCATTGTATAACAGTCTTCTCTCTTTCAGCTGCAACCAGAGTGCACAACAAATTCCATGTCTAAAGGTCTCCTCAAAGTAAAAATTTCTAGACTTAGTTCCATCTTCACTGAAACCAGCGTGACTCTTGGGGTGTGGGCACCTCTGGGAGGGGAGGTGTGAGCCCTGAGCTCTGTTGTCTCCACGTGGGGGCACAGTTGTACTTGCATGAAGTCCTGCTGGGCTGTACGGGTCAATCACCCTCCCTCAAACCCTCTAAACAACACAAGGGCATCTACTTAATCACCTCAGTACAGAATTTGGCACTCTCTTTTGTCTTTTTCCGTTTTTTTTTTAAATAATTTATAACCAGGTCCTTACTCCCACCATTAACAAACTTCACTTTTCCTCTAAGCTGGTCTTTTATCCATGACACTATGAAATACAATGGGAAACCATGAATTGAGATACTAGCTGCTCCAATTTTTATTTTCAATGTATTAAAACAAAATTAGAAGTGATGTTCACTAAACTCTAATAGAGATTTCCTGTGGAGGCATACAATAAAGACTTTGACATCAGCAGATCTACAACCATTAAATATCACACTTATAATTTGTTTTAATAGTCACACAAAAGAAACATTCTTTAGACTTGAACTGTGGAAATGTGTTTGAAGTTCATTACTTTGTGTGCAGGACACTGAATTCATGTCTGGTCACTTCACTACTGAAAAACAAAACAAACAAATTAGAAAGAATTACAACCATGCAGATTCAGTACCTAAATCTACAAATAATTTCCCAGTCCTACTGTATTACACATCCAAGTAAAGCAAAGACAATAAAAATTCAGTCAGAAAGCAACAAAAGAAGAAGATAAAGACCTAAATAATTTACAGGAAGTATCAGAGAGCAAGAATACAATTAGTGTTTACATTGCAGTGGTTTTGGACTGAATTTGTTTTATTGTAATCAAAAACAGGGCTTGACCTTCAGCCTCCTAATTATGGAACACCAAGCCTGGGCAGGTTACTTCGAACCTCTTTGATAGAAGTAGATCCAAAAATTCAACAATCCAACATTCTCCACGTGTCCTTTGCTCACGGCATAGGCACCATCAGATGAAGCACTTGCTGTCTTGAACTTAGTAAAGGCTTCCATGGTCACATACAATCAGCACAAGACACTCACCTGGCAAATCACCCAAGGTCACAACAGAGCAAATGCCCTCTTCTGACTGATTTTAACATACAGAAAGTGATCAGTTCATCCAGTTACAGTGACAGTTTAATGCCTTAAACATAGCACCAGGTAGATGTGTTTCAAAGACCATCCAGCTGTCTTTTAGTCCCACCTACAAATCAGTTTTTTGCATTTCATCTTTCACTGCCTATGATTTTCTCCTTTCTATGTAGTTAGTAGGTTTACCTGTTCAGGTTAACAAAAAAGTTTTATACTCAAAGCTCAGAAAACTATACATATATATATGTATATATATATATATATGGCTTTGTAAATCCCTGGCTAGAAGAAATTACATTTTCAGCTCATATTGTAACTACTTCATATAAGGAATGATAAGAGAACAAGGCCCACTTTTTTTCAGCAGACCTCAAGACCCATGTTAAACTGCCTAGAATTAGCCTCTTCTCCTTACTTACCTACATTGTTGTTTACTTCCAGACTTTCCTTCCTCACAGTCATAGTTGAAGTCTTTTAAAACTGTTGCCTTTAGTGTGCAGTGAGAGATGGGAGAGTAATTAGGGGCTCCATTAAAGCTTTAAATGCTTCAAGTACATAGAATATGCAGCCATGCCTCACAGTATCCCAGACCACAGCCAGCTCCTGACCAAATTATTGCCTCAGTGTTAAACTGCAGAACAGAGGCACAATTCCAGTCCCCACATCATACATCTCTGTCTATGACCCAACATAAACGTCACAGATTCAGTTGTTTTTCTTACTTGCAATTTTGGAAAGCAGTGAGTTTTCATAAGGCACACACATTAGAAAATTGTGAGCCAATAAGTGTTCAATGCAACAGAAGGAAAAAAAAAAGGAGGGAGCTGGGAGGGACAGATTAAAAAAGGGATAGATTAAAAAAAGAGGGATAGATTAAAAAAAAAAAATTACACACCTATGAAAAGGACATACCTACTAAATAAAGAAAGATGATCCAATTTCTACTTGTCTAACGTTAAGCTCATGCAGAGTAATTTAAAATATTTATTTCTAGTCAAGACAAAAGCTAACAGAGGAGGCATTACTGAAATGGAATCACATTAGAAACATTTTAAAGAAATTTTTCAAGAGGCTCATAAGGACTCCATCTAGTTTGCTCTGAAATCATTAAGATCCTTGCCATAGATTTTTTTAGAAGGGACATTAGGAAAGAACCTCCCTTGAGAGAATAAAAAAAAAAAAATAGGTCTTTCCACCAATTTATGACTCTTACAATTGTGCAAGTGGAAACAAAATTTTGTTGCCAGCACTTGCCCTGCCATAACTCAGATATTATATAGCAAGAATAGCAAGAAACTACCAAACACCTAGCAAATTCATTGTCACATTTTAAGGGCAGCATATACTGTATAAGCACCCATTGCATTTTAGAAACTGTTTAATTAAGTAGTGTTAATCTCTTAAGTAGTGTTTAAACTTGACTCATCCCATGCCTCAAAAGAAGTCACCCATTTTGGCCATAGGAAAGGCACTGCCCTGGGTCAGCATGGAGCAGCATGGTTTAAACAGATTATTAATATCCCTGCCCTTGTGCAATTTAAATATACTTAAATACATTTTTAAAATTTCAGTGTAAGTGGAAAATAACTATCAGCTGATACAGAAGTCCCCCCCAAACATTTACTTATTTCAAACTGAAATTTTCTCTGTAGTTTCAATGATGACATATGCTTTTGAGTTCTGATTTTTTTTCTTAATAAAGACACTGGTATAGGTATATATATTCCCTATCAGAGCCAAAAAAGTAATAGTAGCAGTAATGTAAAATAAAAAAAAAATCCCCAAACAAAAATAAAACAGAAACTAAAAAAAAAACCTCAGCACAAACACAGATAGGAAAACATTGAAATTGGTTATAGATAAAATGCTAGGAAAAAAAAGAAAAACAGGATTCCTCCCCTTCTTAAATTTAACAATTACCTTTATCAACAGAGAAGGACAGCATTTTAAACAGATATGTGATATGAAGTCTGTCGTGATCTTAAAATTTACTGAAATTTTAGACATTTCATTATGTACCATTCCCATGATGCATTGTAATACTTAAACTTACTACAAATAGTGAAAAAAACCATGAAAACCACAAAATTTCCAGCAAACTATATAATCTTCTCCTCCCTTTGTCTTTCTCCCATGACTAGGACTCACTATTCAGAGTGAGCATAACTGTAATAGCACTATATAAAATCATGTCATTGCACTGTAAAATCTTTTTAAAAATTATTTTGTCCCCTAAACAGATTGTAAGACAAATTTCATACATCATTTTCTTAATCTAAGTGATGTCTTGAGTTGCAAAGAAAGAAATTAAGTAGAATGATAGATGCATATTCACTACTCAATATACTTTTATTATATACAAAGGATTGTAACTTACACCTAAACATGGTAAACTTTTGTATTCTGTTGCATGTATGTATGTATCTCAAGACATCTAGAAGGGAGCCTGTAATTTCCTGTATCTGACTCACCCTAATATAATTTTTCTTGATTGAAACATAAGAGGGGGAAAAAAAAAATCTAACCTTTACGTTGAAAATTTTTGAAGCCCAAAACAGACTGGCATACACTCTTTTGAAAGCATTTAAGCAGACTGAACACTCAGCTCAGCTTTTTTTAGCTTTCTTTTTTTTTTTTTTTTTTTCCTCTTTCTGGGCTTGTCAGCACAAGAAAGGATAATGGGGAGGTGTATCATTCCCAGCGAGCTGCAGTTCAGTAACTGCTGCATATTTAATGTCACACTGCAGCCATGGCCATGCAGCCAGCTGGCTCACAGCTACAGTGCAAATAACTGCTTTCATATTTGGGGGGATTTTCTTGATATTAAGCATTACATGACCATGCTCCATGTTCCTTTCCCCCCTACCAGCCCTTCAGCATAGCAGAATTTCACCTGCTGTAGGCTTCAAACCACAGCAACAGGCAAACAAAGCACATTTAGCAGCCCCCTGATCCCTCTCCTGCCAGGCAATAATCCGTCTCCTCCTCCCATTCTGGCAGTACCCCCACCCAGACCAGCCACCCAAGCGGAACTGGTGCAGCATTTGTGGTTACCAGCACAAGGGCATCTGGAGGTACATTTGGGGCTTTGCCAGGGCCCAGGGCAGCTGCACAATGCCAGCCTGCCAAAGCCAAGCTAGAGCCTGGTCACAGAGCAGTGATCAGCCCATCTGCAGCCACAACAAGGGGACACCGCACAAGCATATCTGGAAGGAAGATCCTTGGGATAATGTCTCCCCAAGCCACTGCCCAAAATTCAGGGACAGATGCAGATGGTCAGCTAAGCTGCTCTGCTTGACAACATTTAACAAAACACACAGGCTCATCAGCCAGAGTAGTAGAAGTGAGGAAAGATTGGGACATGTCAGCATGGGACATCTGTAATGAGATCATCACTACTGTCCATGGTAGTACACAGGTGAGAAAATTTGGGTTTTCTTAATGAAGCAAAAGAGCATTGAAACCACCCTGTCAATGCAGGCATTTCCAGACCAACCAGTATGCTAGAAAATGTGTGAGCTCAGAGGATAGAGGGCAGTTGTACAAAGAATATGATCACAGATACCATTTGTTGCCTCAGTGCCATTTGGGAGCCACTTTCTGTGCAGACATCCCAATAGTGTCCTAGAGATTGGTAGGTTTTATCACCTGGCTGATGTGACTTTCTTAATGGAAACACATCTCTCATGTGAACGGATCTGCCACCATCGTATTTAGGCTAATGACTAATAACCAGGGTGGAATTTTGGGGTAAAAGCAGCTACATGATTTCCAATCTTCCAGTCATGCTCTCCATCTGCTGTTGTTTCTGCACTTCTGGGAGGAACCTATCCTAAATGTGCAGGGTAATTTTTTCCATGAGGTTTGTTTTTAAAGCAAAAAATGGCAACAGATATACAGATACTATACTCATTATTCTGGGGGAAGTTACCTGCCAGATGCTATCCTGACAGATAATGACTTTTATTGGGTAACTAGATATTAAAAAAAAATTGTTTAACCACAATCAAAGCAATTACATTTGGCTGAAGGAAACGAAGTTGATGCTCTTTCACAACTAGGCTAGTGCTTGCTAAGCAGTGTCTCCACCTGGTATTTTCAGAGCATTATATATGTTACATAACACCTGTGGAAGCATGAGAAAACAGCTCTCTGGTGGCTGGAAGGCACAGGTTCTGTCAGCTTTACAGAGCCAGAAGTAAGCCTACTCTAAAATGACACTTACAAGGGACATGTCTAGCTCTTACTATATTCTTGCTCTTCTTGCTAAATAAAGACTTGTCTTTTAAATTAAAGAATCCAATTTCCAGTGGTATGGGGTTTTTTTCCTAGTGCCTTGTATAATTTTTCATGCATATTTCATGGGCAGACTACGTAACACAACATGAATATTTCAGGGCTTTTTTTTTTTTTTTTTTTTAAGAATGCCTGGGAAAGTTCTCTTCTATTTGACTACGAAAATTTCTTATTACTCCTTTTTAAAAGCTTTTTTCTACTGAAAAGGGAAGAAAATTAAGTATGAATTAATGTACAGGATTAACAACTACTGGACAGAAATCCCACTATGAAAATACTGTGATCTAAACTAAACTGAGATGGATCCCAACTGTGCTGTCTCGTTCCAGCATTCCTGTGGATCCACTGCTCCTGACTGTCTATAGGCACCTTGCAAGTCTGAGAAAACAGCAAATTACTCTTACAAGCAATGGGGTGTGTTCACTTTGGGCTATGGGAGAAGCAGGAGCAATTATCAAGCCACTTGGCAGTCATATCTGCACTGGTGCAAGCATCCCTTTTAGCAGAAGAAATGAGAAGAGGGAGTAGAGAAAGTTTCTTTAGGCAAACTGGAGTGATCTCAGCTCTGTATATATTATGTCATTCACCAGGATGGTGACATTTGGCATAAGTGGAAGGGCAAAGCTCCCCACTGAGGGATGGGTGACAAGGCATCTACGCTTGGCACAGTTTGGATTTAGTAAATTGCTTTTGCTATCTTTCCATTACATACCCCCTGAAGTCATGCACAAAGTTCACTGCGAAATAAATGGAGTTTTGAAATGATTGCTGACAATGTCTTCATACTGATATGTATTTTCATGGAATTATTCAACAAAATATTTTTTTCTTCCTTAAAGTTCATTGCCTAAGAGCCACACTAGGTTTTGTTTAAGAGTAAAAACTGAAATCCTTCATACAGCTGTAATGATCCAATCTACATGTCACTAAATGCTCCAGGGAATACCTTGCATGTTTCTTCTCTGGTGCTCTGAAATGCACTTCATAATATGCTATGGTATTTGTGGAACTAAAAATGGGCTTTTAGAAGACTGTTTCTTTCTAGCCCTCTCAGATTCCTACTGCCTCAGCTCAGGCCTTTATTGCAAGAATTGCTTCTCCTGCTCTGAGAGATAACCCAGGCCATCTGCAGCCAACTTGCTGCCCTTCCACGAGCTGTAGTCCAGGACTGGTGTCACAGGACCAAATATCTCTCAAAGGAAGCTGCTCCTACCACTGGAAACAAACACAAACCACTCTATTTTCCTGGAATGGGTTCTCCATAAATATACAGGGGAGGGCTGCTTTTTGGAAATCCTTACAAGGTGAATTCACAGATTCTTGCTGTTTTTCTGAGGCCAATGGTCAATCTGAGTGCAACGGCCACAAACAAATATAGGCACTTGTCCACATTCATGTAACAAATGTTTCTTCTGTAGAGGTTCCTGAGCACCTATCCCACTGGAAACAGGCCAGCCTAAGGAAATTCAAGGCTTCCAACAACCTGATTTGGTTCCCCTTGCATCCAAGACTAGCTGAAAATAGACTGGTCCTGGTTGAACTTAAACACAAAGATAGATAAGAAAGAAGAAAGACAGACTGTCCCAGTGGAGAGACAAACCAGTAGGAAGTAACAGCATACGAATACAAAAATACTAAGTAGAAAAGGCAAATTTTGCTCATTATTGACTCTGTGCTACCTAATTTACTGCACTTTGAAACAGAAGTATGGAACAAACAATATTCTGTCAGGCATATATATCATATAAATTGTATTTTGGCACTGATGCTTAGTCACTAAGCTCATTTGAGAAATTTTACTTGGAACCAGTTTCTTTTCTATCCTCCCTTAGATAATTCCCCTATTTCACTGAAGAAATGAAAGCATACCAACAAACCATGCAAGAAAGTCCTGACAGCATCCTATTAACTTTACAGAAACAGACTGATTATCTGTGAAAATGAACAAAATCTTCCCTATTGAAGAGAAAGAACCTCCTCGTTTATTTGTTCAATAATAACTGCATATTAAAATTCCAAAGTTAATCTACTTCTCAAAAGCATTATTTGCACGTTCCACCCCTCACCTTCCTCTGCTTATGTAGCCAGCAGTCCTGTCTACACAAGCTTTTCACTACATCCCCGTGTTCTAGTGGCTTAAACCAAGAACATGAATTCTTTCTGTGTGTTTAAATGCTAAAAATAAAGCATCAGATTTTCAGCTGACATAAATCAGCCTGATTACACTGAAGCCCGGAGAAAGCAGGGAATAACCCAGAGTAACAAATCCAGCTCACAGAAGCTTCCAAAAGTTACCCATGTACCTGCTTCAGTGGGTACCTCTATGGGCACATGGCAACACAGAGAGAATAGGAAATGTGTACTTGCTTCAGTAGGCTTTTGACCTGCAGTGCATTAATTTACCTGCTCTTGATTCTAACATACACTTGCTAAATTTTAATTACACAAAAGGTGCACAAGATAAACAATGTAGTAAAGCTAACCATCAACAGGTGCAGAAAGGACCTGTTCACCCACCTGTGTTATTTGCAAAGGCAAGGCCTAAGCATGCTTCTGATGATACTCA
The DNA here is from genome assembly GCA_013397555.1 of Urocynchramus pylzowi. NCBI lineage: Eukaryota > Metazoa > Chordata > Aves > Passeriformes > Fringillidae > Urocynchramus > Urocynchramus pylzowi. The sequence continues at coordinate 282,964 of VZRH01007515.1, forward strand.
CATGACTTTGAGTGACCACAGAGTTCCATCCTCGGGATGAAATGTGCTGGTCACCTCTCTGTATTGGTGTTTCATGATCTCTGCAGACCCAGCAAAATAATAATAAAAGCATCTGGAAAATTTGTGCTTTTTGTTAAGTTTGTGACAGCTATAAATATTTTGTACTTTGATGAGATTATCGAAATCTTGAAACACCAGATTTATGCTCTGTGGGGGATTGCACTATTCGGGCTGTAAGGCTTGTGTTTGGAATGTCTTATGCTAAAACCAGTGGCTAGGCACAGAGCAGAATCTTAGGATTTACCCAGGCCTCCCTCAGCCTCAGAAAGGGTCACAGACCATGATTCACATTTCCAAAGACATATTCAACAATGGAACATCCTTAAATCAGCTGCTGAAGAGTTTTACTTTCCTTCCTGCTAAAAAGATTATCTAATGTTTAACTTTTAGGTTCCTTACTGAAAATGAAGCGAATTACTTCCTTCTTGGCATTTCTGTCATGAAGAGAGTGAACAGATCATTCCTTTCCTCTGTGCATTTTTGAAGATTAATATCGTGTTTCTCATCAGACTTTTAGCATTGAAACTAAATAATTTTACCCTGCAAATGAAGGTATATGCACTTCTTAATTTCCTTATTTCCCTCCAGATTCTCTTCAACAAATCTGGAAGAGCAGTGGCCAAGACTAAACACAGTAATTCAGCTGTGCTTCTTCCTGTTCAGTAAGATGAGTGTATCCTAAAAACCAAACCTGTTGGTACACCCTGGTATATATTTTGCTGGTTTTCAACAGTATAATTATATTTACTTCTGGTTTTAGTCTCAACAATTTGCAGGTCCCTGTCCATACACAATTTACTTGGTTGCTCTCCTACCTGCCTTAGTTTGGCTGATTATTCCTACCTAAACTTTGCATACTGCAGTTGTCCCTACTGACATTCATCCCATCCCCACTCAGCTCCAAGAGCATTTCTCCCATTTTTGAAATAATTTTAAGCACCAAAACTGTCTTCCACCAATCTGGCAATTTGTCCCTACCTGGAGCTGAACTGGTAACTGCAGAAACTTTGAAAGATCTTTCCATCTTGATATTGTTATGAACTATGTCTTCCCAGGTAGTTTGTTTGCCTTTTAATTTTTTCATCTATGTCCCTCTTCTTTATTTTGTTATGTATTACACTTTAGTAGCACATAAAATGCTACTAAAACCTTCTTGAAAATCAGCAAACAACATTTGCTCTTACCCCGCTACAGAAATTTATTAAATTTATTTAAAATTAAAAACTATTTACTGTCTTGTTTTACTTCTGTCTTCTAGGTGCCTGCAAAAATTCATTTAAACTGTTAAATGTAGGGTAAAATAATTTTTCCAGTCTTTTTATTCACTTCCATGGCAGTTAAGTTTAGGAAGAAACTTTATCTAGCAAAGATGACACTCAACAGTGGGATCTTCCAAATTCTTCTTCTATTAATAACATCAGTACAAGGTCCTTTAAGTACCAATTTCTGTAGATGTTAAGGTTAGCTCTTATCACATATGGCTGTAAAAGCTGAAACTGTATCAGCTAAGCAGGAAAGAGCAGTGAGAGCCAAACTTAGCCATGTTGTGAAAAGGCATCTTGCAGAGTAGAGGCTGTGTAGTACTTCTTATTCCTACCTTCCAGAACTATAATACTGAGGAACAGAGTTATCCTTGGACTTGTGGGTGGTTGTCTGCTAGTTCTGTTTTTCTCTGTGCCTTCTGGCTAGTCATTTAACCTTTTTCTGATGCAGATTTTCTGCCTATGATGGAAATAATGATGCTCACTATCCTTTTAAAAATGTGCTTTAACAACATTAAAGACAAAATAAAAAATTCTCTAAGCGTGAAGGTGTTATTTATGAATCACTTTCCCAGGGAAAAGGAAAGTGAAATTTAGAAAATGGTGTGGTTAAAAAACCCCAAGCAGGTAGCATCCAGCATAATAAAGATAATATGTACAAAAAAAATCAGGAATTTCATTGTTCTGCTCTTAGAAGTAAATGAAGATGTAACATATGTTTTTAACTCCTCCTTCATTTCACCAGCTGTTCCATGCAACCTTTAACTCCTTAGAGTAGAAATATTACATAAAAAGTGCATTATTGGTTGCAAAAAAAAAATCCTGTCAAATTTTGCTCTACCATACTCACTCCACAAACATTAATATGAAATGAGGATTTATGGAGTTCGTGCCACTTTTTTGTAACACTATATCTTTTTTTTTTCATAAATTTAAGTGCCAATCTTGTCTAGACATTGATGACACAAGGTAAGCTGTCATCTCAAAAAAAACAGCTATCAGTGCAAACAGCTACAGAGGTTCTATGGATGATAGCAGAACAGGTTAAGCAATTTGAGCCCCAATAATTAAACTTTTCTCAAGAAATCACATGAATAAGTAAATAAATAAATATTAGTATCTATAATGCAAAGTCAGTTATATCTATTTTATGACTCCTTGTGAAAGAATGTACAAAAAAAAAAAAAAATTGAAAAAGAGAAGACACAAGAAAATGGTTACTGGAGAGCCTTGACCAGACCTGTCATTCAATTTAACTTAAAATATTTGATTAAATTCTGTTTACACCTGTGTCATGCCCTTGACTTAAACACCATCAGAACATTTTGTCCTACCACATTCTGTCATATTTCTTGAAAATGTGAAGTAGTTACTGAAACAGGAAAGTAAAGTTTGAAATCTGAAGTGGAGGTTTTCCCTAGCGAACTTTAGCAGTACCCAACACATGCTGGGGGGTGGTATTCCCCTACAGAACTTGTCAAAGCTGTATAATTATGTGGTAACATTTGTAAGTCCCATTTGCTAGAGTGTCGCCAGGTTCAAAGCAGCAATGGAAGTGGTCTTCGCACACATTTCCATATGCTTGCATTTCTAAAGTACTTCAAAAGGAGTGTCAGGAGTCTCCTGCTCACATATGGCCTGTAGAAGGCATTTAGAATTCTGGTGTGTTAACTTGTGGGATGGGAAGTAGCTCTGTACAGGAGAGGTGGTTTCCACCTGCAAATGCAAAGAACTAGAATTGTATCCTCATCAGAGCCTTAGCATTTACTTTTTCTTTCTTAATTCTCTTTATTGTGAATTTCATATACTCTGAATTACACATAACAGATGTGCTTTTAGTTTTGCTTTAACAGTCAGCAAATGGAGGTCCATTCCTTATGTTTTGTTCTTTTATTCTTTCATCTTCTTTTATTTTCTTAAACTTTCCATTACTCCCCTTCAATACGATTACCTTATTATATCTTCTTTAAAACATGCTCACTTTTGCTCTCCCTTTCACCCACCACACCCACATGTGGTATTTTCATCAACTTATCCACTAATTTTGAAAATAGGACACTGTGATTGCTGGTTACACCCTTCTGCAGTTCTTATTTAACTTTGTGAATGTTTTTTTGCTGACAATGCAAAATGTTGGCAGTAAACTTTGGGTTCAGGACCATTCTCTTGGTATTTCTCACAATATTGTTGTGGAGTCTGGACTGTATCAGCCGAACTACCTTATAAATTCTTTGCCAGCTGAATAGATCCCAGTTGAAATGTTGTTTCTTGTTTCAGTGTGGATTCTAAGAGTTTTAGGCATTTCCTTCCTGCCTTTCATAAAATATTACTTGAAGAACAATCTTTCATTTGACTATGTATAGTCTTCATACTTGTCCACTGGTTCCAATGGGGCAGGATCCTCAAACACTGTCAATCTGGGATGTCATCTAGGCTTCAGTACCCTAACTCACAACTTTAGATATTTTGTTCATGAAAATATATTGGAAGACTTTTGAAATTGCCATTTTATGCATACAGATCTGCAGCTGAGTATATTTTGTGGTCATTCCCCTGTACTTGGCACAGAATTTGGTGCACCTCAAATTCTGCATTTAGTTTTGGGCCCCTTCCTAAAAGGAGTACATTGAGGTGCTGGAGTGAGTTCAGAGAAAGGCAACAGAGCTGGGGAAGGGTCTGAGAACAAGCCTGATGAGGAGCAGCTGAGGGTATTTAGCCTGGAGATAAGGAGGCTTGGGGAGACTTTATATAATTCTGTACAACTCCTGAAAGAAGGTTGTAGCCAGGTGGGGGGCAGTTTCTCTTCCTAAGTAGTAACTGATAGGATAATAAAAAAACAGCCTCAGTTTGCACCAGGAGAGATTTAGACTGGATGTTAAAAGAAATTCTTAATGGAAATGGTTGTCAAGATTTGGAACAGGCTGCCCAGAGAGTCACCATCCCTGCAGGGATTTAAAAGTCATGTAGATGTAGCACTTGGGGACACAGCTTAGTGGTGGGCTTGGCAGTGCTGTCTTAATGGTTGGACTCAATGGCCTTAAACAACTTTTCCAAACTAAACAATTCTATGATAATTTAAAGTGTCAGGATAATAAAATAATTTTTGGCTGGTTATTACTGCCAGGTGTTTTTGATATGTTTTTGCTATTTCTGAAGGCATAATCTCCACATTTCAAATTGGTAGGTAGCCTCACTCAAGGATTTCCATAACAAGGCCAATCATAGCTTAAGAAGCAAATATAAATCAACCACACAAACAACCAAGTAATCAAACAACTCAGCTCCTCATCTGCTATGAAGCAAGTTTGTAGAGCTCTTGCAAAAACTCTAAGCTTACTGTTCCAAGACAGTTTTTCAGTTCAGTGCTGTTTCCCTCTTTGAGCAAGCTCTACAGCCAAAAATATATAAAAAAAGAAGTCAATAAACTGTCGCAGGTCAAGCCAACTCTATCATGGTATTTCCTATTATAAACAAACCTTTGGAATCACAAATCAAAACTTGGTATCTATATTGTTCTTTCTCTCCCCAAGTTAAACTTGTTCTTATCCTCCAAACTTACTTTATACAATTATCTTTGAGGGGTAGTTTCCTTTATATATATACACAAAACATCATTGCAGTGATTGATAATATAAATAAGCTGTAAGCACATGTTTCATCTAGGCTTGTACTGGTGTCCATTTGTTTGTAGCATTGTATTAGCAATACTGGTGATGAAATTTACCAACTAATTAAAACACCACTCCCCTGCACAGACGGATGATGCCTGCCACGCTCAAGAGAAGAGTCTCTGTCACACTTGCTCCTCCTTTTGGACTTGCATCTCTATTTTGAAAAGAAGCCAAGTATGAGATCTGAGCTTAGATAAATCCATCCTTTAACAAGACTCTGTCACACAAAGTATTTCCACAGTCATTCTTTTTTGTTATTCTATACTACTATTTTTTCAGAAAAGCTGATTCAGTTATTTTTGCTTTTCCTACTAAAGCATCTTGCTTCCTTTTTGAGATAGGATAAAAAAAAAACCCTAACAACCTCTTTCTGCACTTTGCTCTTCCTCACAAGCTCAAATAGGAATCATTAAATAATAATTTTAAAGGTAACCAATGACCATATTTGTGATTTCTCAGCTAGGCCAGAGACCATTCAGCACCTCAAGTTATCCAGTCCAGCAAAACCTGTATCAGAACTGTGCAGCTCAGGCTCTACAGCTATAGATTGAATTAATGTGCAGAGGTATATTTCAGTGCTCTTCCAGGTACAAATTTTCACAAGACTCTAATGTTTCTTCCACTGTGTACTCATGCAGAATACTTTGGTTCTTCCAATTACATCTTTAGGGGGAAGGTTTCAATGGCCTCTGACATCATAAACTAAGATCACCAGAATGTCTATTATTGAGAGCCATTTCCTAATTCTTTTCTGTATTATTTTCATTTGCAAAACTCAAACTCCTTACTAAGGGACAACAAGCCCATAAGAACATTAGAGTGTATCTAAGGGAGAATTCAACTTATCCCAAGCTAAAAGTAGTTCACCCAGGTGTTAAGATTTCTCTCATCATGTGCTCCCTTTTTGATTCCTTATGTTACTTCCATCAGATATTCCCATAAACAAAGTTCATTGTTATTTTAATAGTTTTCTGAAACATCTCAAAATCTTTATTTAAGGAATAAATATATCTTGAACAGAAGAGCAAGCTATTCAAGACAGGGTGTGCCACTGTGGAGATGATCATGGGGGAGATAGGCCTGGGATGCCCTGTGAGAGCACTGTTATATAGCTTAGAGTGAGCAAGGGGAACAAGCTCCCAGGCTTTCCTGCGTTGTTATGGGAATAGATCTGTGCCCATCACCTGTTGTGCACTCCCCATTTCTAAAAGGTTCTATGTTCTCTGTTTCCATATTGGTTTACCCTGAAAGTCCACTCCCTCTCCTCTCCCTGGGTGGCCCCCCCTGCATCACCCCACTCTTCTCCTCCCCTGGGCCCTCGCCCAATTGATTGTACTGATTGTACCCTGGCCCTCCCTCTTCTCCCCAGTTATATAGCCCGGCCCTCCCGTGTAGTTTGCTCTCCAGCTCTGGTTCCCTTCATCTGCGAATGTATCCCTACCCTGTACCTCTAATCCCTCAATAAATCCCAGTGGATTTAACTACCTGGAGTGCCCTCCTGCTTTCTGGTGGACCTTTGATCAGTACATCGTGGCTCGGGTGTCTGGTGAGCTGGAGGAGTTGTCAGCGCTGCCCAAGGCGGAGACGCTCTCGGTGCCGCAGGCACCCTGACAGCACCTGCCCGGGGAAGCTCCCTACAGCGGGAAAAGGGGGGGTCTCCCACATGCCACTATCAATTTCCTTATCAATGAACTTTTACTGAAAGGAAGAACAAGGAAAAAAATCTAAATAAAATAGGAGTATATTTTCGTTCTGCTTTTTCCCCCAAGAGAAGGCTCAAAGATTAATATACCATGCAACAGNCCCATTTCTAAAAGGTTCTATGTTTTCTGTTTCCATATTGGTTTACCCTGAAAGTCCACTCCCTCTCCTCTCCCTGGGTGGCCCCCCCTGCATCACCCCACTCTTCTCCTCCCCTGGGCCCTCGCCCAATTGATTGTACTGATTGTACCCTGGCCCTCCCTCTTCTCCCCAGTTATATAGCCCGGCCCTCCCGTGTAGTTTGCTCTCCAGCTCTGGTTCCCTTCATCTGCGAATGTATCCCTACCCTGTACCTCTAATCCCTCAATAAATCCCAGTGGATTTAACTACCTGGAGTGCCCTCCTGCTTTCTGGTGGACCTTTGATCAGTACATCGTGGCTCGGGTGTCTGGTGAGCTGGAGGAGTTGTCAGCGCTGCCCAAGGCGGAGACGCTCTCGGTGCCGCAGGCACCCTGACAGCACCTGCCCGGGGAAGCTCCCTACAGCGGGAAAAGGGGGGGTCTCCCACATGCCACTATCAATTTCCTTATCAATGAACTTTTACTGAAAGGAAGAACAAGGAAAAAAATCTAAATAAAATAGGAGTATATTTTCGTTCTGCTTTTTCCCCCAAGAGAAGGCTCAAAGATTAATATACCATGCAACAGAACACGACACGTCTACAGATCTTAACAAAAACATGTACAGTGAAAACAACCACATTCTGCAGAGAATCTTTTAAAGACAAAGGTGCCCTTCAGACACAGCCTCTGAACACGCTGTTGGCAAGTGCCTCTTGATAAAGAACTTCCACATGCAGTTGTGCCTACCATTCCCTGAGGAAGATAATGCTTCCCTTAACATCCCTTTGATGGGCCAACACTCAGCACCAAAAGCTTTCCAGCCTGCAAGCATCCTGTAGAGTAGGAGCATGAGCTCATATACAGCTCGTGAGTCCAAGATGGGACCGAGGGGAGGGGGGGTGAGGGCCCCAGGTGGGGCTGGTCAGAGCCATTAAGGCCTACTCAAGACACAATTGAAGAGGAAAGAGTCAGAAAATTGAGAATGGAGCCAGATTCAGAAGTAATAGTAATAAAAACAAACAAAACCCCCAGTATTACTCACTTTGCATGAATTTCAAGAAAACTGCTTGAAGAACATTCCTCGGTAAGATACCATGCTTTGAGAACTATCAAGTAAAGTTCTGAAGGCTGTTCTTTGATGATTTGAAGATCTAAAGCTTGTAGAAAAAGAAGAAAGCAGTCATTATAAAATAAACTCCCAACAACACAGACTGTATATCTCCACCTGTTTTGGTACGTTATTCTTTAAATTATTCAGGCAGTAGCCACAAACCCATCTTCATGTGGGCTGGGAAATATGCTTGCACAAAGACTTCCAGAAGACCAAAGTGTTTTTCCACCACATCAAAAATCTATGCAAAAAAGTGTGCTGAATTAGAAATGAAACTTCCAGTACTTTCACAGACTTTACTGGTTCAGTGCATAATTGTTCATGGTAGCTTTTGACAAGAAACAGGACACAGGTCACTGGATATGTTTTCAACTATGATCCAAATAAGATAATTTTATCTAATTTTTTTTCCCACATGATGAACTTAGCACACAAAAGTTTTCAGAGAAGAAAACATTCCAGCCTATTGGAAATAAAAATGGTAACCAACCACCAAACTAAGAAGCAATGATGACGATAAGTGCAATCTGACCTCATCCTGGTGGCAATGTTGGTTGATCAAAGCAAGTTAGACATGAAAAACTAACACATGAGATTTGCCACTAATTTCAACTCCACCTTCGTCAGTGGCAAGTGAGTCCATGTCCAGCAAATCCATTTCCATCCTGGCACGACTGGAATAACCTTTCCGTGACTGATAGACTGCTTCTGAGAAGACGGCTGATTTTGATCCCTCAAGTACTTCAGAGGGCTGTGTTAGTCCAGTACCTTGAAAAACACAAATTTATAAACAAATACAAGGTCAGATCACAACATGCCATATTCTAGACTGTTTGGCTTTTTTTTGTCCCCAGCACATTCATGCTATCCAATAAATAAGCATTTGGAATGTAATAATTTAAGTGTAGGAAGGGAAAAAAAAGGCACAAATAGTAACAATCACCAAGGCCATTAATCTCCTCAAAGCTACCTGCCAGATCTTGGCAGTAGAGGCAACAGACTAGTTTTTTTGGAAAGGACACACATACAGTACTGTGGTTTATTGTTTCTCCAGATGTATTGGTTTGGCTCTACTTATATAGACCTAAGTGGCACACATTGTCCAGAAAGTAAGTAAATACTTGAAAAACTTGAAGTTCTCATGTCAGATAATGGCCTTTTAAAATAATCAAAGTTTTCATAGAACTGTTACATTTAACATTGTTGTCATAGTTTATTTTGCCCTCAGAGCAATGGAGGAAAAGAAGGCAGGGAGGAGAAGAGCATGAACTAGAACATATTAAAAAATAAACAAAACCCACAAAACATCTGCAAAAGTTAATGGGTTGATATAAAAATATCTAGCCAGTCAACAGCCATTGCACCTAGATCTGCTTCTGCACAATTTCTGATGGTAAGAAGATTAAAGATTATTCTATCCATGGCACCCAGATAGATTTAAACTAAATGTTCCCTTTGAAAGGAATGTTGAATATGAGAAGATGATATAAAAATCCATCAACAACAAGTGTCAGTGGTTGGCACAGAGCAAAACCACTGCCTGACCTGAGATCGGACACTGGAGCTCTCAGACATATGGAGCTTTTCGGAATGTAGCAAATAATCCCAGCCTCCCTTCTGAGATGATTCAGAAGGATTTCTTTGGAGGATCTGGTGTCATCTGCAGTATTTTCCAGTTCAACAATGAGAGAATCAAGGACCTGTTTGCATTCCCTAATGAAATGTAAACTACTTAGGAGACTTCCCACAAGACCACATCAGAAGCCAGAACTGTCTTCCCAATGTGCTGGAGACCCCCTTTTCCCGCTGTAGGGAGCTTCCCTGGGCAGGTGCTGTCAGGGTGCCTGCGGCACCGAGAGCATCTCCGCCTTGGGCTGCGCCAACAACTCCTCCAGCTCACCAGACACCCGAGCCTGGGTGTTGTAATAGTGTCACCCTGATGTTGTGATCTGTTTCATCAGAAATCGAGAGGACTCTCCAAATGTTAAATGCACTGGGATTTATTGAGGGGTCAGAGGTGCAGGGAAGGAACACATCTACAGGTGAAGGGAACCAGGGCTGGAAAGCAAGCAGCAAGGGAGGGCCAGGGTATATAACCAGGGAGAAGAAGGAGGGGCCAGGGTACCATCAAACCGATAGGAAGAGGGTCCAGGGGATGAGCTGAGGTGGGGTGACACAGGAGGAACCAGTCAGGGAAAGTGGAGGGAGTGGTCCTTTGAGGCAAACCAATGGGGAAGCATACACCATAGAACTTTCCAGAGATGGGGAATTCAATACAGGTGGTGGACAGAACTCTATTTGCATGACAGCACAGGGAATCCTGGGAGAGTGTTTCCCTTGCTCACTCTAAGCTATACAGCAGTGCTCTCCCAGGGCATTCCAGGCCCATCTCCCCCATGGTCATCTCCCACACCAATGAAGTGATCTTAAAACCTTAAAGCCTCACTCCATGGGTATGCTCCATAGGCACGTGTGTTTGTGTTTTAGAAATGTTGATTTGTCATTTTAAGTTTTTATGCAATTGCCAGACAGAACCATGATACATTGTACTGTTAAGATAATGAAAAACATGGCAATTTCAGGAAAGAGCTTTTCTTATCAGCATCATGAACCACATTCTCATTTAAAACAAGGCAACACCAAATATTTCATTTTGTGTGAGATCACCCATATCAAAAGACATAACAAAATACTGCTTTTTCATGTTGGGGAAGGTTTATAACAACATGGAGCAATTATTTGATGCAGTTGATGCAGCAACTTGTACTGCAAGGATCTTGTTTCTTCCTCTGGTGACAGAGGCTTTCCTTAGTTTTGAACTGCCAGGCACAGTTACTTCTGGAATTGAACATACAGTCCAATCCTGGAATACAGATATCCCAGGGATATCCTGGAATACAGATACATGTAAAAATACATATATTAAAATATATGTATTTTTATTCAACAAATTAATCTTAATTTAAACCCAGACTCTTCAAAACCTTAAAAGAAAGGAATACCTTCGAAAATCTTACATGCAGATATGTGGACTGCATGGTTTATCCACTTCCTTCCATTGCTTATAAAATGCTTTCCTCACCTTCAAGCAAATTATTTCAGCCAATATTAAACTACACTAATACCAAAAACACACACACAGACACAAAAAAAAAAAAAAA
>VZRH01007515.1:294378-315711 GCA_013397555.1 Urocynchramus pylzowi
ATATATAGATATATATATTAAGCCACCAGGGACAGTTAGAAGAAAAGCTGGATAACCTGAATCCTGTGGTAGGTTTAGCCCAAAGAACCTATGTTTCCTCAGTAATTTTGAAAATCTGCTCTTGAAGGATAAGAGGAAGATTTTTGCTGTACTGACAAAATACAACAAAACCCAGTACTACTCCAGAAGGACTCAGTAAAGCAGCTCCAAACTGATAATATCCTGAGGAAGCAAAACCTTTGCCTCTGACTCCAGCAGAAATCAGATCTCCACTGTAACTTTGTTCTGTTTGGTGGATTTTAATTCACTTTAAAATATATCATGTAGTTGGGATCTACATGATGCATGTTGACATAGTACCAGTATTTCCAGTTCAGGAGATTTTTTGCCATGACAGGTGTCCCTGAAAGGAGTGCAGCTACTGTAAACATCCAGATCTTGCCAAAATTAATAGTTTCATAGCTGCAGAAAATACTGGGTCTGAATGGGACCATCCTAGTCTCCCTTTCATGGTCTCCCAAAGGAATAGGGAACAGGCATGGGAATAGAGAGGGAAAGGCTCCAGGGCATAATTCCAGCTGTAGGTTGATGTGCCACTTTCCTCCTGCAGGGCTTTGTGTGGGCACACGACTCTCCACACTCCTAACTCTGGAGTCTGCAGAGGCACCAGAAGAGCCTGAGTCTCTCTTCCAAGACAGGGAGTTCACTCAGAGGATCCCACTGTTCAAAGGCACAGAGAAGCCAAAAGAGAGATTGCGAATAAAGTGCGAAACTCCTTCCCAGCCTCCCCAAAATAGATTTGTGTATCCTTTCACTGAGATTCTGTCCTGTTACTTCAGTTCTTCCATAACCTTATTTATCAGATTTTCATCATTTTAATACAGTAAATTTGCATGCCAACCAGGAGGAACTGAAATTCATGAACTTCCCAGGCCCAGGTTCAGAACTGAAGTACATATTGTTTCTTCCCGCAGTTAGAGACACACAGCTGCTCCTGTGTCAGCCAAAGCAGTGCTCAGACATCCAAGTCTGAGAGTTTATTTTTATCAGTCAGCAGTCCAACAGAGGCTTTACATGGGTTGGTTAGAATGCTACATTTATCTGTATATTTTATCTATATATCTCTATATCTATGATATATCTTTATCTATATCTATATCTATATCTATATCTATATGGATAGATAGATAGATATATATAGATATATATGAGATACATGCATGTCTTAAAGGAAAGTCAAACCTGTCATCAACTGAATGTTTAATGCAGATGCATTTCTTGCCTAGAAGAGAATCTGCACAAGGGAGTACTGTATACCAGCAGAGTGCATTTTGTGCTTTGGTGCAAGATTATCTCACCTCCATTTCCCCTAAAAATCCTGGTAGAAGAGGAAATTAAGGGAGACAAACTGAACTGTGATGCTTAGGGAGTCCCTTGATTCTGCCTGTCACAGTTTTAAGCCTTCTTGGGGCCTCAGGGGAGTCTGGCTGTTCTTACTCCTCCTCTGCCAACCAGACAGTAACGGCCCAGTGCTTTTATTCATTACCCTGAATGTAATGCACTAAATTTAACAAGTAACACACTCAGCGGGAATTTATTGGCCTTTTGCAGCATGATTGCAAGGTAGGATATGGATATGGATTCCAATTACTGCTGACACCCAGATAAGAGGAGCAAAGCCTATATATGATTGTTATTAATCAAAGGTGATATCTGGTATCTTTGAGAAGAAAAGAAAAACGAACCAAGAATAATTTAAAAATACTTAAATAAGTACTTTTTTTCCTATCAAAATGTCAGCTGTTGCAAATAAAATTATGCTCGAATTTTCTAACTAGGAATAATAAAAAGGATTACCATATTGTGCAAAAATGGTCAGAAAGAAAATGTAAATAAAAACTGCTATTGATTATAAAATGACATGCAGAAAACTCACGTCCCAGGAGATGTAATATGCAGTGTAAAGCCTAACAAAGAAATATGCCTGGGTTTACAGCTACAGAAGTATTAATAACCACTAAACAAAATGAAAATTCTGTGTAATATATTCCAGAGAGCTGAGATTCATATTCATCTGACAGTATTAAAAGATGGGATAGGAAGAAATTAATTTTTCTTGTTCACATCTGGAGTTTAAATAGGTACAATATGAATGGGTAAAGAATAAGCCAAAGACCACTGCATCAAAATTCCAGAACCAACAGATGTGAAACACATGTAATATCTCTCCTAAACCTCTCCCAGGTGTGCACAGAATCGAGCCACTGAGTTATATGGGATTGTATTCATTTCATAGCACTGCACCCGACAGCATGTTAAATACTGCAGTCATTCAGAGCAGTGAGAGGCAAAGAATTTGGAATCACAGTGTTTGGAATTGCCACTCAGCTTGGACATAGAAGATGAAAGTCCTTTCCAAGTTGTCTAAACTGTTAAGGTCAGCAAAGTGGCACAAGACAGCATATGAAGTTTCTCACTACTATTTCCAATATTCAAATGGAACACATCAGATGAATATTTTCTGCTAACAACTCCTTTCTCTTTCTGAACCATAAGCAGGACAAATTACTTTTCAAAACCAGTGTTAAAAGGAATGAAAATTTCTGAAAGACACAACAGAAAAATTTGCTTGAAATCCAGCGAGTCTGCTATTCGCTGACAGCTTGCCTTATATGCCTATAACTTATGTATTACTTAAAAAATTAATCAGAAAATGTGAAAATTATGTTGAAAATACCACAGTGGCCCTTCCTGGATCTATCCTAGAACTCTTTCCTGCTTCTTGAGAATCTTTTTATTTCCCAGTCCCTTCAGTATTTGTAAAAGGCAATGTATGTGCCCACTGGGACCAGAACTGACACAGTAGCTGTCTCAAACAAACGATCACAAACTTTTCAGTGAGGCTTCCAGAAAGGAATGCAATGCAATGACTTGGAGAAGAAGCTTAAAAGAACTTTGACAATTCTTCTGTCTTTAACCAAAGATTTTATTCTACAAGACATCGTTATCACATCATCTACATAGCACATGGATTAGACTTACAGCACACCTAACTTGGATTAGCCTGCCTTTCCTGGGATGCTGCCTCTTGCCTGTCAAAAGAAAGAGACCAGTTTTTGCTGACATTGAGAATTATATTTTCATCTCTCTTGTGAGGAAAAATGCCATAAGCAGTGATCATGCCCTACACATACAAGATATATAAAATACAAGTTATAAAGATTTATACATCTTATCAAATAAAGAGGCAAGAAAAATAATTTTAAAAAAGGCCTTTACGTAGTGAAACAGAAAAGCAATCATGTTTTCTCACCGCTTTTTGCCACTTTACTGGTATATGAAAGTGTTTTCAGAGTAGGTACAGCAGGAAGAAGAAGAGAATAAATAGGAATAAGATATTTTTAGGAAATAAAAGTTTTTTAGACACATCCTATATACGTTATATACTGTATACTACCTATCACATGGCATTTGCTATTTATATGTGAATGATGGATTGTATGAGGGCATAAAATAATTTTTGCTGCATTTAATGCTGTAAGGTTTTACTGATAAATATTTGATTACATATATACAGGATTTCAAACTGAGGGACAGCCAGCTCGGTGATGCAGCCTTGGATATCAAACAGATCTTTTACTTTTATTAATAACTCTAGCACTTTCTTGCAATACATGAAGTTTGTCACTGAGGCCAAAATGGAAACAGCTAAAATTTTGAGCTGCAGCTCATCAGAGCATGCAGCTACATTTACAACTTTAAGCTTGAGATTAGTGCTCACCAGGGCTTTGTAAATAAAGACTTTACTAAGTAATGGCTTAGTAAATACACTATTTCCCCAACATTGGCTTCAGAGATTGCTTCTGTAGTCCTCCAGCTAAAATGTGTGCTAGTGTTTTACAGTCCTTGCTCACAGTAAAATAAATGCACAGAAGGTAAGTTTCTCTGATTGTCTACACATTGTTTTGCAAAGGACATGAAACTAATGTTGTTTCCTCATATTGCAACTAGAACCTTATATGAGGAAAAGCCCCATGGGTGGCAACAAATGTTGAAACTCCAGTCTTTTGTTCTCAAATGTTAATGACAAAAATCCAACAACATTTTGTGGAAAAGATTACAATTTAAAATGGTAATGGTACATTTGTCTCAAGAGAATTTGTATTCTGTCTGCAAACCAATCAAGATATGGTAAAAGGATTTAGAGAGAAATCACTTCTGAATGCATAAAATCCTGGGAACAAAGAATGGTACCTGCATACAGAAGACAGCTGGCAATACCCATCAGTGGACAGGGAATGCAATTCTCTTTATTCTTGCAAATACAAAACCATCTAAATTATGATAGTTTCTGCTCTATGTGCCTGGTTTTATTCACACCACACTGTCAAGGAAGTCACTGTGTCCTCCATATTTTTGCTAGCCTATACCAGGGAAGTGTATTAGATCCAGACTCTTCTGATTGGAATAAAAATCACCAAAATGTGGATCAGGTTGATAACTCTAATGTAAAATATTATCTTCTCCTTCCCCCACCCTGCGCTGAATTTCTCACAATGCTTTTAACACACTAATCCTTAAAAATCATTTAAGCAATAAGAGCAGGAGAAGGCATTACACTGGAAGGGAATAATTTCATGCCTCAGATGTGTCGTGAAGCATAAGGATGAACAGTGAGTGACTTCAGTCACCTAAGAAGCGCAATGATTCCCAGAAATTCACTGCCTAAAGTATCTTTTTGGTATTATTTAATGGGAATTATTTTAGAAAAGGTCAAAAAGAATGATTCGATCTGAGTGATTAAGGTGCCAACCATACAGCTTGTAATTCACTTTTTAATAAATAAGTTCTTTCATCATGCTTTTAAAAATAAAGTGTATATTTTAAAAATTAAAAAAGACCTCCTTGCTCAGGTGAACTTCCACCCTGGCCAAGGTCTGCTACAGGAGCTGGGAAAACAGTGTTTGGGCCACTCTACCTACCTGAAGAGAGTTCATGGTGATGTTTATCTAAACCCAAGCATCACCATTGGGAAGTGTCCATTTCCCATTCTTCTGCGTGATTCCTCTGCCACAGTCTTCCCTGGTTTAGGAATGCCAAAGAAGTAAACATATGTTCTGCACCACTGTATAGGCAAGAGATGTCAGTGCTCTATGGGTCAAGCATCTGTTTGTGTGTGGAGCAGGTATCTTATATTTTATTAGTTTTGTTGGATCTTCTGTCACCATTTTGCTTCTTTTACAGACAAAAACCACTTATATTCTTCAGAGCTGAAAAAAAATGTGTCTTCTTTGTGCAGATTTCATTATTAATAAAAAAATGAGGTTTCAGAAAACCTGTAAAATGAAAAATTAAAAGAATTATTCTTCGTTACACAGATAACAAGCTACAATTCTGTTTGCTGAGGCATCTCATGGGTTCTACTAGGCAAATTATCAAGTATTGAATGGAAACAACACTGGTTTTGAAAAAAATGTATCATTTTTCTTTTGAAAAGAATTGAGCTGTAGCTACATTTTAAAGTTATATCATTAATCTAAAGTTTAATCTTTAAAGATCACACTCCTACTCTCATTCTTGGTATATGTTGTAATTTGACCATACTAGATAGGGCAAAACATTTTCTTTCTTATTTATGTCCTTTTATGTTTCTTTAATGGCATGATACTAGGGGGTTTTTTATTTGCCTGATAACATAAGGAGAAAAAAAAAGTTAAAAATTTAAAGAGCCACAGGAAAAGAAAAGGCATTCTAGATTTTAAACCAGAATATTTCTTACTCCTGTTAGTTTATTATGTCTCTGAGGAACTGATCAGAGTACCTGAAGCACTTTTGACATTGCTGTCACAATTAAATATTTAAATTAAGGGACTTATTTTTGCTTCCCTGGTCAAGTACCACATACGGGTAAAATGTGATAGAAAATCAAGAGGATGAGGCACACTTGACGGAGTATTCTCACAGCCTACTCAAGGTACATAACACAGACATGATTCCATGTAACTAAGTTTAGCAGCCAACATCCAGCACAGAGGCAATAATGTGTAGAGGGAGGTTCTGTCAGAGGGTAGTGAAGAAGGTTGTTTAGTTCCAAACAGCAAAGAAAGTCTTACGTTCAAGCTAAGTTTACAGGGCATTTACTGATTGCTGGAATGCATGAATTGCTTTAATTTCCTCTTTCTTGCCTGAACTTCTGCTGGTGTTCCACTTTTAGCAATTGTTCTGGGAATAAAGAGAAGTGAGTATGTTGGTCTCAGCAACTGAGAGCAGGAGAGATCCTGCAAGTGTTTGTCTTTCACATTAGAAAGGATCAGCTATGGAAGGACTTTGGGGACTTGGACTGAGTCCTTGAAGAAGAGACTAATTTGCTGCCAGTTGTAAACAATATATACTGGGGTGGGTAGAGGGCTTAATTACCTACAATAAAATTTCTCAGTTTAAGTACTCAAACTGGTAATCATGAAATCATTTTCTCTTAGTCATCATCTTCCCCCTGCCCCTCCCTGCTTTCCCTGTGATCTGGTTTACATGCCCTCATTTGCAAATATTTTTGGGACAATGTCAGGTTGCTTTAGGCCAAACAATGAGATTTCTTATCTATTTTTATAAAATTTAATCCCACTGGCAATGTTGGCTTGATTTCTCTAATGGTTACAATGAAAACAATGTTTCGTTTGGCTTTAAAACTGTGATCACAGATGAAACATTACAGGACTATGCCAGACTATGCCGGCCAGGCACCGAAACCAACTCTAAACAAAAACTGAAACTATGTAGTCTGTATTTTCATTGTGAAATCTGTAAAAANAAGAAAAAAAAAAAAAAAAAAAAAAAAAAAAAAAAGGGGGGAGTGAATAACCCTAAAATCCCCATAAAAGTTGCTTATATAAAGAAACAAATTTATTATATCACAATATACCACTGCTATATTGTAAATGCTGCTGATGTGGTATCAACCAGAGCTGGGGGGTCCCAGATGCAGCAATGTTCATTAACACCCAGCAGCTGGATAAACTATCAGCCAGCATCTAACCAGCATCTGGAGTTTCACACCCCTCTTCTGCAATTCAAGGGGACCTTCCCCTCCAGCCCACTCCCACTCTGAGTTTAACCCCACAGCAAAACTTTTACTCTACCATTGCAAGGATGTCTAATCCGCACTAAATATGCTAATTGAGAAATACCTCAAGGGCCTTTTTGTGATGGTTTTGGTTATACATATATGATAAATCTGCAGCTTTTGGCATTATCTTCAGTAAGAAGTCACCATCTCTGGGTCATGAAATGCCATTTCTTTGTCCTGTATAATAGACAGGTTTCAAACATTATCAACAAACACAGGCTGGGAGATTAGCTCAGAAGGACAGGTTCCAGAGAGCCAAGACAGATGCTCCTTCTACGCTTTGACCTTCTAATCAAGAGACCTTGGCACAAATAATTTGGTGGGGAAAGGGAAGGGAAGCTGAGAAGAAGTGTCCACCCTGCCATAGAATGCACAGAGAATATCCTGTGTGCAGGAGCCCTGTGATGGATAGTAGTTGCAAGTCCATCAATTTTTACAGCCCAGCCTCTTTTTTTCTTTTTTTTTTTTTTTTCAAATTGTGAGATTCCCCAGAAATAATAGTCCCAGCAGTACTATGGTGTGCACTGCCAGATGCCAAGAATGTGCAGACTCTGAGAAGTAGATACACTATTCCTACCCCAGTGGTCCTGAGCTTCTCTGGAGCACCCTCTGGGACCTGCCAGCTTTGGGAGAGAAACCTGCTTGCTCTTTTAAGGGTTTGAAAAACCTGCCTTATTTGCTTAATGGACAAATTAAGCAAATATCTGTTAGTGAAATCTCATGGACTATCCCTTCCATCAGTAGTTTTAATTGCAAGTTTTTCATACACAGGAGAAGGGTTTATATCCTGGCTTGAAATCACTAAAACTGCCAGACCATGTTACACTGCATGTAAATGTTGGGAAAGAGTATATATGAAAACTGGGCTGAAGAAAATGGTGGATCTTCCTCCTTCTCCAGCCCAATTTTGTGAACTCAAATGTCTATCTGGTGTGGTGCTGCTCTGCCTGCACCCACCCCAGGGCCTGTGTTCCAGTGGGAGATGTCCAGAGCCTCCAGGCTGGACCCCCCCTTTTTCCCAAGGAGAAAAAGAAAATCAGGGAGGTACCTACAGAAACAATGTGTCAGTTCTTTGTAGCTTTGCTCCCTCACTGCAGGTACCAGCCTAAGATGGGGCACTGTGCACTAAAACAGACCTCTCGTAAATATTTCATATTCATGAGACAAGCAAAAAAGGCCTGTCACCACCCTGTGCATTTCTATTATTTAAAGGGTCACTAATCAAGCAGTGAACTTACCTTTGCGACAAATCTCCATACCAGACAATCAATATTCATCTGGTGCTAGCGATACCCTTTCCCCACCCGCCCAGCACGGGGGTGCAAGCTGGACTGTCCTCCTCCTCCCTGGGGATTAACACAGCCTGGGCAACGAGCCCTGAGGACCTGGGAGGGTGTGCTGCGTCCAGCACCCCCTGGAAAGGGTTTGGAATTGTCGCCATCCACCGCAGTGGGTACAGTAGTGGTGGGACTAGGAAGGGTTAAAGTTTTGTCTGTGACACTGAAATTGAGGCCAGCTGTAGGTCATATTCATGTCCCAGTCACAGGAAAATGAACCTGTGAGACAGAACCTAATTATCTGCTAAACCAAAAGCCAGTCTCAGTTCAATAACTTACGACAGAGCTGGCAGCCAGATATAGTGTTGTCATGGTAACGCCGAAAAAAAATCCACTGCAGTAGAGAACAAGAAGGAAAAGAAGGAGACTGTAACCCTGAATATGCTGTAGCCATTTGATCTTGGACAAGTAGATATGTCTAAAGAGCCAGATTGCTACAACTGTCTATCCACTTTAATATCCTCTATAATTACTGAAATGAAAAATGCAATTACAGTGTGCTCTGAGCTAAAAACCAGGAATAACTGGCTAACTGGGAATTAATTTTAGAGGGAACAATATCGGTTTCTTTCCCCTCTCAACACACATGGACTGAGAAGTATGTGGGGGCTGGAGAGCAGAGCCGCCTGCTTCCTGCTAGTCCAAAATCACTGCATGCCAATCAAACCCTTGCTTTCCCCTATCACCTTCCCCTCCTCCCTCTTCCATCCACAATCCATTACAGACGAGGGAAAAGTTCAGTAGAGCAAAGCACTAAAGATCTTGCTTTGTGGACTGCAATGTCTGAACTAGGTGAAGTTAAGGGTGACATGAGTTTACAGCTCACAGAAAAACATCCTAAGCATGGCCCCTTACACGAGAGACACACAATAAGTCAGAGCAGTCCCTGATGAAACCATGCTCCTGGGAGCCAGGGGGAAAGGGATCCTGTCCTTCCAGCATGCTCCTATTGGGAGCTGAGCACAGCATCCTCAAGCAGAGGTATGGGGCTGGGTATGGGGCTTTTTCCAACCGAATCCCCCCAGGTAGCAAAACAAAGGACATCATCCTTGGATTGCTCACCGAGCTGGCTGGGCACACAGGCACAGACCAGCGCCCTGGCTGCTGGACCACCAGCACCCTGCTCTGCCAGGCCCCTTGGCACAGCTGAGAAAATTTACAACAAATCATACACAAGTACACACCAAACACAAAATTGAATTGTGCTTTGAAATATGTATTCAAAAAGTCATATATCTATACATATACATGTGCCTATGCTGTGAGGGTCCTGCTGTGAGGACCACAAAACATATCTGTTCATTTTGGTCAGAGATGCAGATTTGATGTCAGAAAGATCAGCAGTGATCTGTGAAAGAACATATATCTGTTTATGTGTATTAAAGACAGAGATTGTAAGCAAAACATCATGGTTAGAACAGTACAATTAAAGCAAATAAGCTATTTATTTGACACTTCTGTATCAGTGTTTCCAGCTTGCTGGAAGAGCTATCTGTGCTTCTCAGAGCAGCTTGCTGAACAGTGAGACTTCACTCCCAGATGCTGGAAACTGCATGGTTTCAGGCTCTCACATAGGCATGCTATTCAGACTCAAAATGTTCTTGCCATTACTAATTGCATAAGAGACTTCTGAAAAAATTGCAGTAGTTCAGATGGTTAAGATAGCAAAATCATTTCCAGCCTGAGAATGCGATCAAGAAATGTTATTGTCCTCATATTTTTACTGTGCACAGGCTTTCTTTCTTCTGACTGGGCAACTGAAGACCAGATTTGGCAGTTCTTTTCCAGGGAAAAAAGCTCTTATTCTAGTAATAATGCTGTCTGAATAAAAATTACACATTTAAGTATGGCACTTTCTGGAGAAGGTTATGTATCACTCACCAATTCACAGTGCTGTGATGGAAAAAAAGGAAAGTTTATTCAACAGCATGTTATTGGCATTCTGGGATCTTCATGTCTCTGTATAGTTTGAGACTGGCATCCTGATTTTGTAAATACTTACCATTAGTACCCACTCCAATGAGTAGTTCTGTTGAGGTAGTAAAGGTGTCTGGTATCTACAGAGAAGTGGAGCATGACCTTTCTACACCTTCACAGTTTTTCTCAGCAGTAGTGCAGATCAAAAGATGACCATAGCAATATTTTTAATCATCCAGCCTGATGCTTGGCATGCGTGAGGTCTCCTAAGGTCTGTGGAGACCATAATCTAAACCTGATTATGGTGGTCATTAATTTGGCCTGATTTTCATCATGGAAAATATGAACGACCTTGTGCTTTTCTTTCATTGATCTCTGTGTTTCTGAAATGTTAGCAACTTGCTTCGCTACCAGCCTGAGAATTGTGCTTAGTCTTTTTAAATTATGTAAAGGAATTTTAGGAAAATACCTTCTGGAAATTGGCTTTAATACACTGGTTTTCAGCCTTCAAGGAATCTGTGTAAACTGATAATTCATTTTTGAGAGAAATTTATCAAAAAGACCTCTGAATCTTTTCTACAAGGATCACTCTCACAGGAAATTCAGAGACATGCAAATAATACAAAAGAAGAGAAAAATTATTGGGAAAAGGTTAACAACTTCAGCACAGGGAACAGAAATTCTGCTTCTATTTAAAAAACTGAACTGAAAAAGACCCTGGTCACCACACATGGTAAAAGGAGAAAAGTCTTGATTTTGCTACTGAAATGTGTTTTGTTTTTCACGTGAGCCTGCAGTCATTCTGAGATGGCCCTTCCAAAATGAGTGGACTGCCCTTTCCCTCTCTCTTACATGGATCTGCTGAGGAGAGACAGGCTTATCCTGGGGATGGAGCAAAGGGGAGTCCCAGTGTGGGTCTGCAGAACCTCTGTGCAGCAGAGCTGCCTCTACTCACTGTGAGTCTGACAGGGCCACTATTATGAGGGCTGTAGCTTTTTCAGGAAAGAAGCACCCACCCTCACCTGTGATGTTGGCAGCACATTTATCACTTACAATTCCCTGGACTGTACACTTTAAGCTTCTTGTTGTAGTTATGAAAGGGGTTAGCTAGAGTACTGATATGTTTACACAGCTGAAATCCAAACGTGTGCCTCAGCTGGTGTTCTGACATTTGTTGAAAACAGACCAAAAAGAGATCAATTAATGAAAAATGAGAGCACAATTTTGTAAGAGCAGAAGCACTACAGACAGCTATTGGTTAAAAAGTCTACCTTTTAGCATCAACATTAAAAATAAATAAAGAAGAAATTAAAGAAAGAGAAATCATGACCTGACCATCATGGCAGTAACTGTGGTCAAATCCTGTCTTGTGCTCCTGTATGAAACTGCAGCTTTCATAAATCTGAGCTACACCAAGTATCCACTGACATATTTTATTAATCTGTGCTTTTATCCAACTTCCTGAAAATAGAAACTCAGAAAATTGAAGCTGGTTGTAATAGTCACAATTGATTATTTCAAGGCAGCGTTTTAATTTTCTGAACAAGATACATAGTTTGTGAAGTTCTTGAGAGTACAATGGAACGGGACAGGTAACACAGGACTTGATTTCATATTAGTATTAAGTGTCTGTTGCCTTTTGTGATAACTTGAAGCACCTGAGACTTTAATGTGAGGCTGGCCGATGTGTCACAGTTCCAGTGGACTTGCCATCTTTGGGAGTAGCACCAGTAGGATGCCCTAAGGCAAATGGCAAATGTAACTACATTTTTTAAACATTTCTAATGACTTATGGCTCCTCAGACCTGAAAGAAATACCAAATAACCACCTGAACCCATTTTGATTTGTCTCATCGTCTGGGTTGCAATATGCCCTAACATACTGGCATTATACTGCAGAGTTGCTGTACTTGGTCTAATCCCCCTAAAATCAGTACTTAACACTAGATGCTAAATTTTGTTCTAGAAATGAGAACTCAATCACTGTATTAAAAACTGAGGATTGTGAATTTCTTCAGGTAGAGTCTTTGGTAATATCATACAATTTACAAATTGTGATGCTATAGTTACTTAAAAAAAATCACGCATATTTGATATGAATCATCCAATAAAGCTGCTATATTAAAAGCTAAAATCTCTGTTTAAACTAAGCAGTTAATATTTAAACTCATGTTCCATTAAAAATATGCCAGGATAGTTTTGCATCATGTTAAATGATACACAGTGAGGCCACTTGATTTGTTTCTATTTTTGTTGTGGTTTTTAGATCCTGAACAAAGCAGCTAAATATTATATTTCTTTGGTTGAATCGAAACAGAACCTTTCAGTCTTGGAATAGAGACATTTTAGACTCTTTTTTTCCAGAGCTAGCATTCTGCTTTGTTAGGCTTCATTGTAAACTTCTCATCTTATCCTTGAAACCCATGACTAGGTAGACGTGATGTTCTGACAAGGGAAATGCCTTCCAGGGCTCATTACACTGTCCCCCATGTAATCTGGGAATATGTTAAGCACAGAAGGATCCAGCTCATAGTATGGAGCTTTTTAAGAGTGGAAATAGTTCAGAGTAAGTTTCTTGTAAGGATGGTGGCCACACTTCAAAATGTTTAAATTTGATGGGGACACCTTAGCAGCTGAAGCCAAAGGCTCCCCTTAACTTTAATAGGGCCCAAACATTCCTTTATGGAAACTACAAGGCTGCAAGATGCCTCAGACTTCCAGGACATGCTTTATACTGATAAAAACATTCATGAGAACATCACAGTGCCAAATGTCACAGTTCTGATTTAATCCACCTTTAAGTTTCTCCATTGTACAGAACAGTGTGTGGTTGGAGACGTTTGCCAATAAGCTACATATATCAGAAAAAAAACATTGGCCCCAGGTAAAATCTGTCATATGACTGAACATTAGAAATTCTCCCTGACAAGAAACCACTTAGTGACAAATTAAGTGAGCATAATGATGCAGGGTGCACAGAGGCATTGCACCTTGGAAATCCATGCAAACCACTTACGCATGTCTTCAACATTTTCTGTCTTCCTTGGATGCAAATGAATCTGCAGAACATGGAGATATTTGTAATCAAGGAAAGATACCATTGTTATCACACCAAAAGGGTTCAGAAAATTAATGCACAAGTAATTAAACACATGCACAAAAGAAAAAAAATGTGCCAAGGGTGCTTAAATAGGTTAGTACCAGATATTAGTCACTGCATTGAATTCCACAGGAGACAGAAAAAAAAAAACAAACCGCAACAGAGAAGTATCGCTTTACTTGTCCTGATCTTATCCTTTTCCTTGGGCATGTCCTAGTGGCTATTGTCAGAGAAAAAGGATTCTGGGCTAGATGCTAGCAATTTGCTAGATTGTTAGAATTTCTCTCCACACCAGATGTGTTTTATCTCTCCTTAAGATGTGCTATGATAAAGCCCGCGAACAGTGTCTAGACACAGCACATAGCTAAGGCCTTTGGAAGTCATCTGATGCACTGGGTCTGTGTTATATATGCATGGTTTTAATGAGCTTCTTACAGGTTTTCCAGGAGTACTGTGCAGCAGGCAAGATACACACAAAGAGAGAAAAATACTTACCTTTGATTTCACACCTGTTGCTATAGATACCACACTCTATCCTGTTTAAGGGGCTTAAACATGGAATGTCCATCAGATATTTTTAATCCTCTGTATACTAAGGATGCTTTTCCTTTCTCAGCTTCACACAGGAATGCATCTGTTGGCAAATTTAGGCACAGCTTACTCACTGGCTTAGATTCTCTAATGCATAATACATGCATTACCTTACGCCACCTTCCTTTTTTTAACCAGTGTCCTCTAGATGGTTTTGTTTTGCCAAGTAAGAAAACTGAAATTTTGCAGAGCATGGTGGCTCCTTGTGAAAATATTGGAAAGACTATTTCAAGCTCAGTTTTGGACCTTCAGTCACTGGAGGTCTGATGCCACCTCAAATCCCTCACCTTCGGCAGTGGCCTTGCTCCAAAAGGGGTGTTGTGCTACGTATGAGAGCAGTCAGAGTGAAGGACACTTGGGATCACATTTACTTACACTTGTTAGTGCAGCAGTTCCATGGCTACTATAGTCACTAAGCTCATTCCCCTCCCTCCTTGGATGGGGAATATCTTGTCTTTACAGTGCATTCTTACCACCCAGTCAAAAAAAAAAAAATTAAAATAGAAAAATAGAAAAAGCCACTTTAATTCTGTTTGCTTGGGGTTTATTTTTGTCTCTTCAAATAATAAAAAGTGCAGCTGAAATTTTTAGAACTTCTGGGCCATTTTTGTTACAGAAAAGCTGTTACAAGTATGACAATTTATTGCACAATGGGAAGCCTGTTGTGCCAACAGTGCCACCACTTTGGAGCACCCCATGGGAATTCATGTGCAGGAGAGCAGACCAGTGGAATCACATGCTCTGAGCCTGCCTTTTCATCCTTCCAGTGCAGGACAGCTGCTGCCTTTAGAGGTGGGAAAAAGGTAATGTAGGTTCAGGAGCTGTGCTCATCAACTTCAGCAGGCTGTTAGAAAAGGCAGTTACTTTCACAATGGTACCAGGTCCTGTGATGCACTGCACACACATGTATTTCTGTAATTTTAAACTTTATGTGGGAAAACATTGTATAGAACAACTAATCCTCCAACAAAATCATGGAAATTCTGAATAAGACACACACAAAAAAGAACAAGACCATATTTGGAGTATCCCAAGATTTCTGAAATGAAATTGATTTCCATTCAAATCAGGTCTTTTACTCTTCTTGAAAATGTCAGGGTGTCAGCCTTGGCCATTACCAGACTGTGATTTATAGTTGAGGCAGAGCAATAATACTCAGGTGACTGTCTGGAACTGTACTGCTGTGTCTGGAAAGGCTACAGATGACAGCTTCCTCCTTTCTTAACCATCTTGCATTGCTTATCTAAGATCAGTCTTCCCCCCATTCCTCCTCCCCAAACACACGATAGGAAAATGATAAAATGTATAGGTTTGCAGATTTACTGAGATCAGACAAATAAGCCTTGTGAAGAGACTAGGTTACAAAACTTTGGAGAAACATATTAAAAATAATCCTTTAGCTAGCTATATCCTAGCTGTTTGGATGGATACCTATAAAATGTGAGACTGATTGCCTGGCTTCAACACATGGGTATGTTTTAATCCATCTGTAGGATCTATTTCTGTAACTCGAGCATACAAGAAACACAGAATATGCTGAAACCAAGCAAGCTTTCAAATAGTAGGAATAATACAGCTGTTGTCATTTCCTTCTGAAATTAAACACATTTTTTTCAATAAATAGATTAATGGAGGTCAAAAACTACCTGGCTAATAATTACTCAAACACTGATAAGCTAATTCTGTTATTTCTCCCATTGACATAAGGTTTTGCTTAAATAAAGGCAACAGAAGTACTTAACAGTTTAGGTGATAAACTCCTACTAATTTTACTGGAATTTGGAACTTTTAAATACATAAAAAAAGACTTTTCCAAATCATTTTCTCTCTTTATTCCTTTAGCTATACTTGTGGTCTCAGTATAGTGAAGCAAAGAATAGAATAAGCAAGATAAATGAGTAAGTCAAACAAAAGAAGAATTACTAGCAAGCTAATAATACCATTCCTGACATCAGCTCGCTCATTCTGCTATTAGTATTTGCAGAAGATATTGACAAAATGGGAAAGACTCAAACAAGAACAAGCAACATGATCTGATCTTCCCAAAAATCTTAGAGTAAGACAATGAAGACAATCTCATTAGTTTTTCACTGAAAATTCTAAGAGGGGGAAGGAAGCAAATGACCATTCAAATTGTCAGGAAAATTAAAAATGTAGCTGGAAACTAATGCTAAACAAGATCTAATTAGAAATAAAGCCTATGTTTTTAATATTGATGTAATAGACTACAGGGAGACTGTTCCAGGAGGTTATTATGGATTCTCTGCCATCCCAAATCCTAAATATACATGCTAACCAAACAGAAATTGTTGGTGTTGACGTGGGAGTTGCTTGGTGAATGCTTTGGCATGTTTTATGGAGGAAGTCAGACTGGATGATTGAGTTTGCCTTGGCAGCGGACAGGATATTTCTGCTGCATGTGGGAGATACAAGGGAGGAGAGCAAGGGGGAGGGAAAAGGAGGGAAAGAAAGAAGGAGATGCCTGGTTGTATTTCTAACTTAGCCCATGTAAGGTGCAAGTCCTACATGGTACCAAGTTTCCTGGGCTAGTGAATGGCACATGGTATCTGGAAGCAGAGAGGATATAGGAAGGCATCCATTGCATTCATGGTTGGCATTCATCCACAGATTTTACCACAGACAGAAGAGTCTTCAAGTCCTCTCAGAAGACTATTGCAGGTATTAAGTTCTATTGTCATCTCATAATCCAAGCTGAAAGATTTTTTCACCATGGTAAAATCACACACAATTTGAATTGAGACACGCACATTGGACTGATTTGTACAAAAATGGTGAGAGAGGGACTCTTTGCAGAACTCCTCCTTTCCATTTTTTTTTTTCTTACTTGCTTTTGCAGAAGATCATTGGGACCATTAAAAATATCAGTCTGAAAAAAGTAAATGTACATATCAAAACTAATCTGAAGAGTTTCAATGGAGACTGCTTGAATATTGGGATCTGAGATCCCATAGCTTGTTCAGATGCAGCCCTCATTTTCTAAACACTGCACTAAGTTACTGTCAACAACTGAAGGACAAACAGCAGAAAGATGGTAAAAGAGATGAATAAAATGTTGCCTCACACTGCCTCACTAAATCATGATCTCCTGCTTTGCTAATATTTGCTTTATACTGAGGTCTCAGCGCTCTAATAAAATTCAAGGTCCCCCTGTGACAGTCACTCCTATTAGTGAGTGGTGTTCCCCACATGAAAGAGCCCACAGTCTTCCTGGACAGCATGAGAAAATGGCAGGGAAGGAAAGTAAAGGCTCAAGGGAACTTGTCTGCATTCATGATGGGTGCCAGGAAGTGACTCTAAATCTTTAGCCATCGATGCAGCAAAAAAGAGCACGTAGGCAGCAGTTTGGAAACATTTCAAAGGGGTTTAAAAGTGTTAGTTATTGCATGTAGTAATTTTGATTTCCCACTAGCATTTAGGGAATGATCACCAAATTTCAGAAAGCCAAGCTGCAGTCCTTGGAATTTACTAACTCATAAAATTCTACCAAACCTCAACATTCAGATACTGGCAACACCCACAAGAAATCTAACCCTTTTAGTCAGCCAGGAGAGGTTTCCAATGCTACGCTAGTAACCTGCTTCACTTCTAAACATCCAGCCATTGTTTAAAAACCAGGTGCCTCAATGGCTCCTAAAATATCAATATTTTGACCATACTCCTCTATTTCAGAAGGAGACATAAGTTTGAGAATTAAAATCCAAAATAATATGCCAACATAATAAACAACAGAAAAGCACAGTCTACTATGTTTATTTAAAATGTCACAGTAAATCTAGCTCCCTGAATACCCCAGTGTGTGTATATAAATAACATTAGCAAGAGCTATAAGCACTGTGTAACCTCAGACTTGTGACAAATCTTCCCAACAGAGGGATGAACCCTGTGCTTGAAGTGGAAAGCTATAAATCCCACCACAAAATGGCTGTGCCGGCCATTTTATGTGCTGGGTTTGCTGAACACTTATTCATGTGTTGTTGGGACACTGTGCCATAGGGATGGAGAGGTGCTGTGTCTGGATTAGGCTCATGCCAGCTGCTGCAGGATGGCAGCAGTGTGAGAGTCAGTGGACCTGCCTCCTGTAGGCCCAAAGCAGAACTAGGCTCCCTCAGGGCAAGGTCTGACTGTCAAACCTTCTGGAAATATGAATCTGGCTAAATGCTGGTAGCAAAACTTTCATGCACATCACCAGCAAAAACTACCTCTGCTGAACAGAGCAGCAGAAAATTATCCTGTAGCCTGCTTTTCCCAAATCACAGTTATTAATTCTGATGTTCTGTAAATGAATCTCCATTCTGATTGTGCATAGATCGGGACTATCATGCCATTCTTCAAAAGAAAAGGAGAAAGAACATCTTTATTTTGAAAACTGCAACCAACAACCTAATATCTTACGACTGACTGCCATTTTTTTTTCTGAATGGGGCCAAGGGAGGAAATGCAGAGTCTGCAAAAATTTACAAGTGTGGGCAATTTATATGTCCTTCATCTTCAGGATGAAGAACCACTGTGGAGAGAAATGCAAACAGTGGGAGAAAGGCTCATTTAAACTCCTAGCAGAACAAAGCCAGCTTCTTGTAGGGCCTTACAGTGGGGCTATGGAAGGGGCTGAAACAAAGAGATCAAGAGAAGAAGGGGAGAGGTGATTGTTACTCACTAGTAAGATTCTATTTCACAGAATAACTTTGGCAGAAGAAAAGCAACTACCTTGTCCAATTCTCTGGCCTACCTACACCCACATGTACACAAATATTTTAGTAGTAGAGAGCAAGTGAGGATCCCACAATCAAACTTTTTCTAGACACAGAGTTTTCCCGATGCGCTTCAAAGACAGTTTGCAGAGGAGAGTGAGTGTAGAGGAGCAGACAGTGAACCACGAAGACTTTTCCACTGCTAACTGTCTCACTTGTATAAAAATTAGTATATAAACTGGACAAACAGAATCTACTTCTTTATTCATTGGAGGCACTCACTTCAGCTGATTTATTGTCATCTGATGGAAGTGCTTTAAGAGAAGGGATGCACTATGAAGAAATGTATTCTACTAGGAAAGGCTTGAGAAATTAAATCCTGTGCTAAACTTTTCAAGAAGTATCTACCTTCACTGAAGTCTTTTCATAGCCCTGCTTATTTTTACTTTAAACTTCTCATTTATTGTACTTTAAGCCCCATCAGTGAATGTAAATGGGGTTTCACTATACGTTTAGTGCATTCAAGCATTCTTTGTTACAGTTCCCACCCTGCCGCATTATGTGAGCTCTGCCACGGAAGTCCAGCAGTCGGTTTGTTTTCTGCTATTAATAAAAGAACCTACTTTTCCTCACTTCTTTGAAGAAGTTGAAAGGGCTACATGTTAGAGGGGGAGGTGGTGGGGAACAGACTGTGGTGTAATCCCCAAACGCAAATGCTGTCTAGATTAGAAACCTCCCTGAAGAAAATTTACAAATGCTAAGACTGTGCTTTTTGTGTGATGAACACTAGAGCAATAACTTAGCCACATACTGGGTTCTGCCTAATGCTTAGGGAGCCTACTAGGTGAAAGGAATTAAATGAAAAATAAAATCTTCCAGTTGGCTCTGTGCCGATGCCATCCAACCCTTTTGGTATCAAGTGACTTAATAATGCAACTATTTTCATGTGTATTTCATCACTGAGGTATCTTAATATAATACTTAGGAATCTGTTAAAATAATAATAACAAACACACAAATGGGATTTACACATTGCCAGTGTTTTTACATAGTCCAGGAAAAGCTTAATTAAAGGGGTGGGACGTGTCTCTGCTGAATAGCTGTTTTTCCTTCATACCTTCCCATGCATGACACGTACACATCCAAGAAAAGAAGTTGGGGGTGGTGGTGGTGGAAGAAAACCACCCAAAACCAAAACCAAAATTACCAGCCCTAAACTACTCAGCACAACCTTGTTGATTTGCTTGGCCATTTAAATAAATGAACATGCTTCTTGTAGAGAATCACGGCCTCAGTGCAACAGCTAACGAGTAAAAGAAAAGTACAGAATATTGTCTGCCTTGTTCCCTATAGAATACTCATATTGCTCAAAATATCATTACCATATCTAGTTTGTCCCACAATTACGACTAATCCTTAACTCCTAAATAAGTGGGAACAGGCATAAAGACTGCACTTCTGAAAGCCTACCAGATAAACTTTAGTCTACAGTCAACTGGAAAATTCTGTGATTAATTTTAAGTCCTACTTAATAGGTTAAAGACGTTTTTAAAGATGACATAATTTTATCAGTGTTGATTTTATTAATCTGACATTCACTTACTCTCTAAGGCTTCCATCCACTTGTTGCTACTTAGGCACTGCAAGTAGCAACATCAATCAATTGAGCTGGATTCTGGTCAGAATATAACTCCCCTTAAGAATAACTCTAGTGTTGCCAAGGAGTGCAACTACACAGCATCCAACCAACTCAGAAGATGCCTATTGTAATCATCAAACAATGAAAAGACTTAACAAGGTGATGAATGCCTCAGATACATTGTTTGGACAAAACCACTTTAAATGAATGCAATAAAATAAACCTACTTTTAATTGAGTGATACAGTTTCAGCTGGCATTTTTATAGTAGTCCAGATATGTTTTTTCTATTGTGTGACTACCGAGCTAGTTATAGACTTCAGACTCAGATGGCAGTCATTCTTTCTTTCTTTTTTTTCATTTTTTTTGGAGGCTACAGTTGGTCCCTAAGAGGAGATGACTGCTTTCCAGTGTGAAATTATGTACCTAGCCAGGAATTGAGCATAATCATCACACAGGGGCAAATCGAAATGATGGCTACATTTACTGCCTACAGAAATTTCTGCTGCACTGCATATTAACACACTGAAAATGTTGTGTTAGCTTATCGTGGATGTGCCGATTTTCATTACCCACAGAAATGCAGAACATCTTCTGTTAAATCTCATTGACATTTTTCATCAAGTGAATAAAGCAATGCCCTGAAATGTGATAATTGTAGATTCTTGTTATACAACTTCAAGTAAAATATTCTTCCCTCTAATTCCAACAGTAATTAACTTGGATTGGAATTCCCTTGACTCGTGTAGCAGTCTTCAGCACTGTATTAATGGATCTTAGAGTTTATATGGTTGGAAAAGACATCCTGTCCCGTATTACATATATGTAATATACAAAGGTGCTAAAGACTTTCAGGTTAATGAAAAGAATTGATCAAATCACCCGAGCTTGAACTACGAGCTTTTTTTTTTTTTTTTT
>VZRH01007515.1:324224-349983 GCA_013397555.1 Urocynchramus pylzowi
TTTTTTTAATTTTTTATTTTTTATTTTTTTTTAATTCCTGTGCAGGAAAAGATCTAAGAGCTTTTCATTAAAACGCTCCAGCAATTCTCACATATCTGTCTCTGATTTTCTCAGGAGGAAAGAAAGAATACAGGTAGCAGGTATCCAGAATTCACATCTCTTAAGTCTGATTTCTTCTGTCAGACTTAAATAATAATAGCGAAAGAAAAACCTGGTACATTTACACTTCACATCACTGTCTGTACACACTGCCTCTGTTTCCAAGCAGAGCCACACCTTTTTTAACCATAGATCTGCTTCTCATCTGGACAGACAGAATGCACAGCCCCACTCCAGGCAGCACTGAGGATACCAAATAGCAGAATTAGCAGTGGTAATGGTATTTTGGGGAGGAATTTGTGCTCCTAGACATGCTAGCAGTGGGTATGGGACAGGGGCAGCAAACAGGGGTCTCACGGCAAAGGCAAAGGCCGAGGTCGGGGATCTGTCTGGGCAGGTATCCATGCTATCCAAAACAGGTTATAATTGGAGATTGACTGATGGATTTAATGACCTGCTGTTTTCATTAGAAGAAATATGAAAAATCGGTCTCGAAAATGATTCAGCTGCTAGCATAGGTGCTTTTTAACAGGCTTATACCTCAGCCAGGAACAGCTTGGTTGCAGTCACTGACCCCTCACAGATGGAAAAAAAATTACCTCATCTTTGCCTCTTTTCTGGGAAAGCTGTAGCTGGCAGGGGGATGAGAAACAAAAAGAACCTTAATTTTGTCCTTTAGTCATGCTAAATGAATGCACTGCACCAGACACCACCTTAAACTGGCTGAAGGGCACTGCACAGTTTTGCAGGCAGCAGCTCAGACTGTGAGCATCATCCACAAGGGGACAGCATCCACATCCACACTGGAAAGATGCAGTTTGTGTCTGTGAGGAACAGAAAGGGGAGCAGCCATTGCTGAAAGCACCCAAAAAAATAAAAAAAAAAAAAAATTAAAAATTAAAAAAAAAAAGAGAGAGAGAGAAGAAAAAAGAAGATGTTTCCTGGATTATTACTTCTGGACGGAGAGGGAGGAGAGGTGAGACTGGACATGCATGTCAGATATCAGAACCAGCTCAAATGCAGGATCAGCCTTTTGTTTCTTAAACAGCGAGAGAGAGGTGATTTGCAATATTAACAAAACTTTGTGTGACAGATAAGGACTCTCTGGAATAACAGATAGTAATGTTAAGAGAATGTGATGAGAAGAACTAGATACCACTGGAGCAAAATCAGAATGTATCTAAAGGGAAGAGAGAAATGCACTAATATCAAATGTTATTCTGATTTTACAGTTCTCATCTTCATATTCTCAATGTGCTCGAACTGAGACATAACACACTCATCCCTTTTCTTTTTCTAGAAGCAAAAGTTTCTTCATCACAGTGCACATGGAAAGGATATTGATAAGATTCTCTTAATGTAGCATTTAAATGACTTAGAAGAGTAACACTGTGAAGAGTAAAGCTGTTAGAATGACTTGTGCCTAGTTGGAATGACCTACAGCATAGTTCTGTATAATTGTCCCTAACACCTTCTCACCTCACTGATGAACAGCAAGGGGATAAAGACTTCAGACAATTCCCACAGCTATCTAGTCCCAGATTTGCCATAAAAAAATCTACCCTTCTATTTTCTTATTTAGAAATGCTACATCCTGAATTCATCTTGTAATTTAGTAAGAGTGCCTTTTTTTAACTTAGCTGTAATTTCCACCTGATTATAAAGTATTGAAAATATATATAGCCTACACAATCTATTACAGAAAGGAAATCACAGAAATAAAATTACAGAGAAACAGCAATATCCTTCTCTTCCTACGCAAGCTCCATCTCACTCAAGAAATGCTATTATACCATCTCCTTGCTGACTTGTCAATTTACCTGCCCTTTATTAAAACACAGACATATGACAGCAGAAATTATTGCTGCTTGAATTACTTTTTGTGTGAATTCTATTCAATAGACCTTGATTTTGCCAACACTTTCAATTAAAATGGTAGCTATTGGTGAAAACAAACCTCTGTGATACGTATACTTTTTTTGACCTATGTTTCCTTGTGCTGTGAGAGCATGAAGTAATGAATGAATTAACTTTTCTATTTATGAATACTTTTTATACTTACTTCACTAATTGCTTTGTGTTACTACTTAATACCGCATCAGCACAATGTGAAGAAAGGAAGGGCCCAGTACTAAAATGAAATTCCAAGTGTTCAAAAACCTGTTTTTGCCTAAACAGTCAGGTCTGCATTTGTAGTCTGTTCAACAGGAAAGATGTAAAGTGCCAAGCACTATTTTAAAAATCCCGCTTTGCAAATTTTCCAGTATGACATTTTTACTGTTCCCTGACCTGTAGATATACCTGCACACAAACACACACACATGCATATAATTGATAAAAACACAGTATTACATAGAATTAGATCACCAAAATATGCTGTCTATTCCCAGAAGTCACCCCTCCATTCTGGTTACACACTATTGTTGCAATTACCAGTGGGCTTGATGCTGAAATAGGCAAATACAAGTCCCTTTATTCAGGTGGATAATGTTTCTGAAATGACCTGAACCATTTCTCTGAGCACTGTCTCTGAGGTGTGTATTTGCCACATAAAAGTCTGAGTTTGTAAAAGGAAATTAAGGGTATTTTGTAGATGCTGCAAACACGAGGAGAATGTACAGAATTCTGCTGTAGGACAAAACACTCCTATTTTCTTAACAATGCAATCTGAAGATAAACATTTGTGAGAAACATGCAGACACAACATTTCTACAACGTTGTTTTTAGCGGTTTCAAAAGTAGTCTGGGGAAAATTATATCATTTTAAGAAGAAAATACAAACTAGGTTAAATGCCTGCAAAACCAGAATATTTTAAATTTTCTAGACAGTGAAGGTTAAAGCTATCCTGCATTCTCATAGTTCTCTCTCTCCTTTCAATCAATCTCATTGATTTTTTTTAAAGGTCAGAGGCTATACCTTCATTGATCAAAGAAACAGCCTGACACAGCGAAAGAGTCTGCCAATTCCAGACAGATCAATCACACCTTTGTCTGCTTTTGATACATTATGGTTATTTATTCTGCATCACCACGACTTTCTGTCGCATGGTTCTTAATGTAATAATGCTGCTCGGGGACAACAATAAAAGAAAAAGGGGGAGGGGAAATATTCTATTTAAAATATTTTAAGCCTCTCTCTGGTATTTCTGAGGGTGGCTTATGATGGAACTTGGCCAACTTGTTTGATTTCATTTTTGCCTTGGAACTTCTGTTCTGGTATTTAGCTTCTCTTGGTCAGCGCTTTGTAGGATTTTAAAAAGGCATTCTTTTAAAAACAATTTGTGCAAACTGTTTTTAAAAAGTAATTAGATCTTGATAGAACTACAGTTATGATCTAATCACAGCCATAATTTTCCACATTTATGCACTGTTTTAGAAATGTTTTAATAAATAGGATGTAACTGATACTTGGCTACAGCTACAGACTGCTTTATGACTGTAAAAGGAAACTAATGGTCAGCCTGAAATAATTACTAGGAAATATTGCTGAATAAACAAATATAAGTGTTGAAAAACTCCAGGCTTTGCAAACTATTATGCTGAAAGCCAGCTAAATCTTTAAAAAATTCACTATAAGCTCACAGTCTGCCATGACTGAAAGTTCTGTGTTATTATTTTGCTCTCCATAGCTCCTGCAAGATGCCTTCAAAACTCCTGTTGGTCTAATATGAAATCTTTTGTTCACATTTGGTAACATATCACTTCACTAGCACTACTAGCAACAGTTTACTTAAGAAAAATCACTTGTGGTCTTGGGATATCAGTTATAAGTAAAAGCATTAAAATACACTTTTAAAAGTGAAATTGTATCCTAAGAAAAGCCAGTGGTAACATGCCCAGTGACTGCAATAGAGCAGGAACTTCACTGGGAGATGTTACATCTCAACTCCTTCAACCCAAGCTATCTGCAGTAGAAAAGGCAGTTTGTGAGATTTCAAGGGACCCTATTTGTGTAAAGATTTTAAAAAGCCAACACATTTCTTATCAAAATAGCTAACAAAGCTGTGATGGGGTCTATGCACCACTCAGTCCTATCGAGCAAAGTGGAACTGTTCAGTAAAATTAAGCATGTAAATCTTTGCAGAATCAGGATATCAGATAATAAGACATAATCTCATAGTTAGAACATTAAAATAAAATAATCCAAACACTTGGCATTAGTTTCTGATTTCATTGTGCCTGCTCTGTAAATTATTGTGCGCCCAATTTACAATTACATCAGCACTATTATGTAGAGCAAAAGGTAAGTGGTATACAAAGCTGAAATATTAAACCCATTAAAAAGTTATGAGTTTGACAGAGTCCCTACATGTATTTGTGTTCATGCCAAGAAGTGCATTTGAAAACCTTTAACGAAAGGAAACTGCCTTCCAGTGATAAACTGCAGTGTCTACAAGACATTGCTAAAATGCTACTGCCACTATCAAAGGCCAAGAGACCTTAAGAAGGGTTGCTGGCTGACAGCATTATACAAAAACATACAGTTTCTTCTGTAAAGAAATAAAGCTGAATGCACAACATTTCAGACAAGTTTTGAATAAGTCTATTTGTCCAGCTTACTTTGCAAAGGCTCTGAAGAAAACAGCACCATAAACACTTTCAGTCCCCACACAAGGGCTAAACAAAGAGTCCTCTTTCTAGCCATTTAATCCAGTAATTTATTTTTTCAACCATCACATAAATCGAAACACAGCTGTAACCAATGACTTGCAGATCCAGTTCCCTGCCAGCTGGATCCTGTTCTGCTGAAGCAGCAAGATTTTTACATTGTTCACTTCTGTACATCTGGAGAAATCATTTAGGTTCAAAGGTGACTAGAAAAGCTCTTTAAATAAACTCAACCAACAGTGAAGAGAGGCCTTTTCGTATCTACGAAAACTCCACAGAGTTCCATTTTAAAAGTTTCTTCTTTAAATTATTGCATAGAACAGTTTGCTTCTTTAACTATTTTTGATTATGACATTTTAAATTTAATTCTAACTCAAATATGTATTTTGATAACAAAGAAATATTTAGTATTTCCCATGAATTTTCAAACAATGTGAAAAGTGATCAGAGTCAACAGTGTGTGTATTTATCACATTTAAAAGAATGACCAGACTAGTAGCAGTGTAGAGGAAAAACAATATATACCTCAATTCATGCATCTTAGCTGCTGCCTGAAGTGTACCTCGACTTTAAATTAAAAAGAAAACAAACAATAGGAAAGTATATACTGTACTTGGATAGGCTAAACCTGAAATCTCTTAGAAGTTAGTCCTTAAAACAGTGTTACTTCAAAAACTCTGCCTCATCCTATACTGCAGGAGTCCGCAGGTTAACTAACAGAAATGTCCCTGACATTTTAAACTGCACACAGCAAATTGATTGCAATGCAGAATTTCTTTTACAAAAGCAATCACAAGGCAAACCAGCTGAATCTTTCAGAGGTAAATAACAATGAATATTAAAGACTCATATAATCTGTATCTTTGATTACTTTTCAGACAAAACAAGCACTCAAACACATTGAGAATGGAAGGGGTTTGCACCTAGCTCAGGCCCCACTATCAAAAACATTTGTAACATTGAAAGTTATGATGATAGGTCTTATTTACAAATTCATGAGCACATGCTCTCAATTACAAATTTGACTAAAATTTTTCTCTGTATTTGTGTTTCTATTGAAAGCAGGTAAGCGAGACACATCCAGAACATGCCCCAGTTGCTCAGGTAAAGATGTAGTTCCTGTCCTGCACATTATTAAAAGGCATTTCAAAATTCAGTTACGCTTCACTACTGTAATTGCTTCTTTTCCTCTTTTAGTACTTACTGTAATAGCTGCTTTGAAACAATGCTGATAAAAGTATCCTTTCTGCTTGCCTCTCTGGCCACATCTCTGCACTTCTTCGTGTTATTGCCAGTTATCTCTCCTCACAGATTAACTGAGAAGCTACCTCACCTTCAGCTCTTGTTTCTCCTTGTCAACTCTTGCCTGCACTCATAATTATAGGAATGCTATCTGTGCTCTGTTGTGAAAATAGAAACATTAAAAAAAAAAAAAAAAGGAAAATACAATGTCTTTGAAAGCCAGATAAACCAGATAAATCACCTGCAAAAATTAACATGCACAACTCATAACCAGGTAATTACCACATCACTCCAGGGCAAACTTCAGAGTATTTAGACATGCATTTCTGTCCACTAACATGTATAGATTCACATAAATATTCTAAAATTAAAAGTATCTAGTTTTCAGTTAATTACCATGTTTCTGGAAAGCTTTCTCACTTCAGTTCCTAATGTGTATTTACCTGTAACTGTGGCTGAGTTTTTGCTTGATAACCAATGTAAGTGTCACAAAAGGAAGTGAATTTTGTCAGAACAGTAGCCATCAATGCCCAATGAGTGAGGCTCTGCAGGGCTTGCCATGATCAACTTTGCCAAAATCATCATACTAATGTAATAGTATAAACTTCATTTGCGACTCATTTCTTTTGTTTCACCAGCAGCAGCCCTCTGTAGTTCAGATTCTGTCTTGCCAAAACTATTTTACTCAATAGGCAAATGGAAAATAAATCTATATCAGGATTTATTATTCAGTTCAGACATCATCTATGGTCCATGATGTGACATTGCCTGATTTCTGCCTGCCTGCCGAGGGTTTCAGGTAAATTAGGTTTGGGTAACTTTAAGTCACAATTGGAAATACACTCTTTGGAGGCCTGTGACAGTCTAGGAAAAGTAGCCTGGAGGGAGGTGTTACCTATTTTTGTTAGCTGCCTTTGGCTACTTAAAAGACCTCTCTTAACTCTCTCACATTGCAGTTGGCAGTACAGATGGTATCCTGATTTATCTAGGAATATAACTCCCATGGCAGACCCCAAGGAGGTTTCAATATATATCTGGTTTAAAACCTAAGCTCTGCTGAAAGAATCTCCCAAGTGGAAATCCAACTCACCAAACTAAGAAGACTGAATCAGAGTTTTTGAGATCCAATTTCACAATGTGCTAAGCCAGATATTCCAATTATCTGCATTTTTGTTTGGCAAATATTATGGGTGCTCCTACCTAAGGGTTTGGATAATTATGCTTACCTTCTATAAGGCATTTACTTATGCCAGTTTACACTGTAGAGAGTATTTTATGTAACCTGTACCACTGGGTACTTGTAGCAGGGATGAACAGCTTACAAAAGGAGTGCCAGACTTCACATACATCTCCCCTGTTGAAGACAGAGCTTGTCAATAGGAACTGAACTGTGGACAGAACCTGCTGCCATTTAAAGATGAGTGATGTTGACAATTACTTTTTTGGCAGATTCCTGCTCCCATGCAAGGTAGCCAATTTGCCATTTCCCAGTGAGTGTGCAGACCAAGTCCTGTAGCATAAATCAGGACACCTGCCTGAAGTGGTGGTCCTTTCTGCTTTCCCTCCTGAGCTGGGTCATTTGTTCCTCCACCTTCTTTGTGCTGACAGTTGCCTCTCACAGCTGCATCCTAAAGCAAGTTAGGGAACTGTCCCAAAAAGCAAACCAGAAGAAATACAAGATTGGTTTGCAGCAGGATCAATCCTTCATCTGGCTCATTTAAAAGTCATATAAACTAAGTGCCACCACTAAAAGACAAGGGGAAATTAATGCCACTAACAAGAGGACAGAGTTCTTCTTCCAGTGGCAACCTGAACTCAGGCAGAATATACATGGCCTTGCACCTAGCTGGAACCAGGAGCTGTATGAACCTGAGCTTCTCCAAGTCAACTCCTTAGGACACTAAAGGTCCCCGTATTCTGACTATGAAGTAATGTTGCTATGCTCCCTGGTATCTGTGTTGAGTTCTGCAACCCAAAAGTAAAAATACTTTCTGATGCAAAGGTATGAGACTGTTTTGCAGCCAGAGAGAAATTAGAATTTACAGCCAGGGGATAAAAGACTAGACACTCCAGGAAGTATCATGTAGAAGGGCTGTTCAGGGTGGTCAGAATAGTAAATGAGATATTAGCAACAGTCAAGCAATACATCAAGGCTGTAAATAAC
Source organism: Urocynchramus pylzowi (assembly GCA_013397555.1). Taxonomy (NCBI): domain Eukaryota; kingdom Metazoa; phylum Chordata; class Aves; order Passeriformes; family Fringillidae; genus Urocynchramus; species Urocynchramus pylzowi. The sequence continues at coordinate 332,338 of VZRH01007515.1, forward strand.
TGTGAAATCAAGTATTAACAGTAATCACACAACATGCAGAGGCGGTGCTCAGAGATTCCAGTACACTTGAAATGAAAATTACAGTAGAGGTAAGGGTAGTTGTGACAACAGACTTGAACCAAAAATTAGATCTCTAATTTTCAGACACTATGAAGAAATGTATTTGAACTTTGCCAAAACAGACTGAAATGTACCATATACATATAATTACTTGTACAGTCTTCTCCTAGCATGTATCTCATTCCACTTACCCTATTTATAACAGTGTTCTCAGTCAATTATTTACAAAGATAAAATGGACAGGCTTAGGGTTTTCATAAAGTCCATTATAGCCATAAAGCATACAGAGAGAATCAATAAATTGTATGTTATCTCGACATACCATTCAGCATTTTCCTGTCTTTTATTTTAAGGGGGGAGGGGGGGAGCAGGAGGGGAAGGGGTAAATAACATGCCTATTACTGATGTAGTCAGCTCACTTTTCACTGGATTTTGATCTACACACCACAAGGCAAACATATGCCTTTTCCTTCACAAATAAAATGCCATCAGTCACCACACCCGTGTTTGTAAATCTTTTCTGAGATGCTGTGTTCTCACACGTGCAATTTGAGAGCAACAACATAAGATGAAACATATCATTGTGAAACACATCACATCCAGGACTTATGAAAAGGAGGGGAAAAAAAAAAAAAAAGAGGGGGAATGGCACGATCCACAGCTAAGTTTATGTTGTGCCCTGAATTCCTAAGCAGAACATCTTAGCACAATGACTGAGCATTTCAGCCCCCAAAGGCCCATCCTTCTCCAGGGATCAGAGCACTTGCAAGTGCATGGGGATTCCATGTGATGTAAGCATGTGACAGACTCTGCCTGGGAGCCCACCAGCTGGCTGGAAGAGACCAGCAACATGCATTACCAGGCAGCTTAAAGAATTATTGCACAGACAGAAAACTAACTTCCCATGTCCATGTTCTTTTACCTTTAAAATAGCTCCCAAAACATAACTACTTTTGTAATAAAGTAAATTTGACCCATAATGTTGGCTTGAAGCACTTCATTTGCATATCCTCAAAAGAATATGTCCTTGAGTATAATCCTAGGGAGATGTAGGCATCAGAGAATACAGGTATCTTTTCTATCTTTTCTTCACTTTTTATTATTAGTTTGCAATGGCAGTTTGAAAAGCACAGTCTCCTTTGTGAAATTCTCCTATACAGAGTCTTGCCTTCCCAGGATCTAAAACTGCAGTTTGGGACAGCAACACAAGGACATTGAGCAAATCCTTCTTAATACACCAGTTTTCTCCACAAAGAGTGTAAAGCTGTGCTACACTTGAAAACACATGCTTCCATGCTAGCAGGAGAGATGCCTGTAGGGTAACCAGCAATAGGAGGAATGTAACTCTCAATCCCTTATGTAGCATAAAAATGGCCATAATGGGTTAAATCCAAGAGCCTTCTTGCTCAGCATCCTGTCTTCAACACTGCATATAAATAGATGCCAAAGGTCTTCCTTTGAATCAGACAAGCACAGATGATCCTTCTAACAAAAGACTGTGAGGTGACTATAAGGAAAAGGAACAGGTTTGTATATTGTTAAGAGAGATTCCAAGTGAGAAAAATGAAATATCACAGAATTTTGCAGTCACATTTTTTCAGAAACTGAAGGGTGGCAGAAGGTACATGGGACAGGGAGGGGGATAACATGCTGTCTTCTGAAATTCACTAAAACTTCCCTGTTCCCAGCTCCTCTCTGTTTTCCGTGGATACCATTACAGGAATTTCAAAGCCTCTTTGCAATTCTTTCATAAAGGTCAAATTCCACACTCTGTTCAACATGAGCAGTGGTAACTGCACTGCCTTTGAACATCAGCTCTCTGGTGCAAGGAATCTCTTGTTACCAAAATGGGAACTGCTTCATATAGTCAGACCCTGGAGTCTGCTGAATGCAGCTACCCAGATGACAAAGAAGCAAGGCCAACAAAACCCAACAATAACAGCTAACCAAGAGAAAATATGTTTAATAATTTGAGGTTTTTTTCTCTCTATCCAGGAAACTATTGAAATCTAAAATCTTGGGAGCTTTGCAAAGTAGGAAAAGTTATAAATAAACTCCTAATGACAAGATCACATATTTCAACTACACCTGGAAAGTTCAGAAAGCCACTTTGAAGATACTGTCTCTAGGTGAGTCTGATAAACATAGTTAAGAACTCTTGTGCCCTACATGTCGTCAAATACATGGTTGACAATTTTAAAGAGAGTTATTCCAGTAATAAAATGCACAGGATGTTAAGTAAATATATGTCACATTTCTGAGGCATAGAAGTTCTTCATAAAGCCTTGAGCCAACAACTGAAAGCCTTATAGTCAGAGTTCTTACAAGTTTCCTTTATTAGACAGAAGCATTATACCTCTGGACAGGGTACAGACACCATAAGCATAGTTACTTGAAAAATTAAATACCAAAATTTTCTGTGTATCTTAGTTAGGTAACTGCAGCCTTTGTGGGCTGGAAACAAAAACCTGTAATCTAGCCAAATATTTAAGTCCCCAGATTTATGAAGTGGTTCAATGCAATGCAGAAGTGGCAGGCTGCTTTCCTAAATCCACCTGCAAGAGAAGTGCCATGTGGTCTTTTTTCATGGGAAAGTGGCCCTCTTAAGCCTTGATGATATCAGAGTTCTTCAAAAGCAAGTTGAAGCACATTATTTTTTCAGTCTGCCTTTATACTTGCTTCATTCTTAGAATTCAGCAAATTAGTCAACAGGCATTTTCATTATTCAGTGAGGAGCATCAGAAAGCATGAGGCAAACAATACATGAGGACAGGCTTATAAATTCTACCTCTCTATCAATTCTTACAGATTTCAGTTGTTTAAAATTTTCTTCTTTGCTTCTGTCACTGCTTTAGCTAGTGAAGTTGTAGCATCAGCTTTTAATTTTAAATACCAGGCATTCACACCTCAATAAATGTGCAGCAAATTACGCTACATCAGCACACAGTTTCCCTTTATTCACAGGGAAAACTGCTTCTAAAACTGTCTTAGGACTCATACTTTTGGATTCCCAGATTTTTTGGGTAAAGACACACCAAAAATATTCTGTCCATTAGTAATCTAATTTATTAATATTTTTCTATCATTTTTGGGAAAAGAAAAATAAATTATATTGCATTCCTTTGAAACCAACATCCATTTGAAGGAAAAAACCCTACCCAAATGAAACAGTATCAAATGATACATAATCATACATGATAATGTTTGTTCATTTGGACTCTTGGTATGATTATTAGTGCTCATGATTGTGAACCCTGGACTCCTCTCACACTTAAGTTCCTCCAGGTCGTATTCTGCTCTTAAGAGACAAAATTTATTTGAATCATTGTCTAATGGGAGAATAAGAACTTTCTTTTGATTTGTAAGAGTTTCAAATTTGATATTGTTAGGTGTGGGAGTGAAATCCACAGAATCAAAATAACATTTCAGCTTATTACTCAAAGGGTTAAAATAAACTTGAGGGAACAATAACCTTTCTTTCACAGACCACCTTTTCGCTTCAAAATAAATCAAGTAAGGGGATCTCAGGCAAAGGGATCTCAAGTAAAGGGTTTTTCCATATGGCCCAGTCATGTAATTCATTAAGGTGGTCTGACTCCTCTGCTTCAGGACTACAGTCAGAATTTACCCAAATTGGCATTGAACAACAAGCTTGCACTACACACTTTTCCTATATGAATTTTCTCCACTGTTGAAACCTATATGCAAACAAAGTGTAGGAGAATATTTTCTCATTTACCATTGCTACCGGGGTACAGCCAAAATTAACCTAAAGTGAAACATACCAGTCAAATTAATTTTTATTAGCTCCTCCCACACTTGCCATCCTGTTATCAGAAACACTTTGATAATGTGGAGGGATTTCAGAAAAAAAAAAAAAAAAAAAAAAAAAAAAAAAAAAAAAAAAAAAATATAAAAAGTAAAAAGAGAAAAAGAAAAAAAATTTAAAAAGCTTTTAATTAGGCCAACATAGTCTGGAGAAGAACTGTCAAGAGAGATGCTTTATTTTAAGCAGATATTTTAAGCACTTGCACAACAGTCTACAAGTATTTTTCGGGCAATACCTCCACAGAAAAAGTGCAGTATTTCCATTAAAAGTCCTATGTAGAAGTGAGATAGAAATAAGAATTTCCAGTTGTGTAAGAAGGAATTCTTTTTCACAATGAAACACTTCTTCAAGATAATGGCTAAGATGTACAAAACTACCTTACACCAAACACGAGCAGGGCCTAATCCTTCACTGGCTCAGAAAGCAAGATGGAACACTTTTAGCTTTAGTTCTTAAGGGCTTTCATACAAAAAAAGTCAAAGTGTGACATCAGTGGTGAGAATCAATAGAGAGGAGGCACCTCAGAGAACGGCAGCAGTTCAAGGTTTCATCTGCCTTGACAGGGACTGAAAGAAGATCACAACAGCAACGTCACAGTGACAATTCTGCAACCTGCCCTTCCAGAGAATTGAGGTTTTTACGAGGATATAAAAATATTGTTAACTGTAGAAGAAAATAGGAAGTAATTAAAGATTAGGAAGACTACTCAATGACAAAAGAATGATGAGACCTTTAATATTGAAAAATATGTAGTAATTTAGAGGAATTTTCAAGTATATAAAAGAACATAGGACAAGACAAAACTACCAGAAAGCAGAAAAGAAGACAGAGTGATGCATGGATTTGCCTTGGAGTTAAGGGTAACTGAAAAGACTTCAATTAATTTCTTTGATCTTGGGTTTTACTGAGATTCTTTGCTGCAATTGTGATATGGAACAACCTGGCAAAATATGAGACAGCATTGTAATTGTAGGTAAAATGTGGACCTTTCTTTATGCTGAACAGTAGATACATGTCAGTATGCTCAACTCATACTCAGTTCAAACCAGTTTAGTAAAAGGGTTTAGAATCATAGCATCAGAGAATCACTTAGATTGTAAAAGACCTTTAAGATCACCAGGTCCAACTGTTAACCCAGCACTGCCAAGCCCACCACTAAACCATATCCCTCAGTGCCACATTTCCATGTCTTGTAAATGCCTGCAGGAACAGGGACTCAAACATTTCCCTGCATGGCATCTGACCTCCTGCCTCTGCCCCTGTGAAATCTTTGGCACCAGAAGTTCCACCAGTGGAATGAATCATGGCCACCTTAATGAGCACCTTTTAATGGATTTCTGCAAATCCTCTCTTTTCCAAATATTTTTAAAAGCACCATTGTTTAACAACTGCACAGTGAACTTTTCTCCTTGAAATCTATTTTAATCAGTTCTGTATATAAAACTAAAAAAAAGAGGATACTCATTTTACTTTTTCCTTCCTCTCCTCCCACGTGTTCTACTTGGAGGTACGCTGTGTAAAGATCCCTGCTGTGGGTGTGTGACTGTCCATGGTAACACTGGCACGGTTCTTGTACAACTGCGTAGTTAATTTTTTATAGCATATGAGATTTACTATTACCCTTACCTTTGGACTGGAGAGAGACACATATAGCCCAGCAGATGCAGAGGATGCAGTCAGGCTAATTACAGGGATAACTCTGTAAACCTTAGCTGTGCTAAGTAATAACTAAAATGTAAGCAAGAAACAAGGACTGTCCTGAGAAATCCCTCAGCTCTTTCAACAGTGGCAAAGACAAGGTAAATCTTGCCCCACAGAGGGAACAGTGACACAGAAGTGCTCAATTAAGACCTTCACTGACACCACCACCCCTCTCTGGATTTCTGAGAAAGAAGAGTCTCTATGGGATGCTCAGCACCCTGTCATGTTTGATACTAGAAGCACTTTTATCTCAGTTTGGCTTTACACTAAATTACTCTAAATTGTTTTCCCAAATGTAAGCACCTACAGGTTTGGAACCTTCTTGCATAGACTAGCATTTAGTTACTTATTTAATGAAAAAAATGTGTTATTTCTGCATATGTAAATTTTGTGTCTCTTCACTTTTGCCAAATCTTTACTCATTCTACTCTAGAAAGAGACACAACATATTTATTAAGAAATAGGTTGTTTTCTTCCTCTTGTTGCTTAGTTCTTCTCTATTACAGCAGTCAGAATAAGAGATGATGCTGCATTATATGCTATCAGCTGTACTGGATGTAGTTTATTGCACAGACAGGGTCATATTGCCATTGATTCTTTTTTTGTGGGGAGGGGATCCTTTTATTTGGAGAATTTATAAGGGGAGGGGTAAGGCTGATGAAACTTTAACAGTCCACAATGACTTGATCTCCTTTTATAAATTAATTTAGAACCCAAGAGAGCTCATAAATAGTTCAAATTACTTATCTCACTGCTAGCTTTCATACTGTTGAATTTTGTTTGACATCATGTTATCCACTGCTGTAGATCTCAAGGTTCCCTTTTGAAGTTCCCTACATAGTGTGTTTTGGATTTGAGTAACCCAGCTAATTGTGACATTTGCAGGTGCTCTCATCTCATTGCCAACTTTGTTTCCATTATTTCCATGTATTAAATAACAATCAGCATAATGTGAAGCAGTGGAGCAGCCCACTTAATCTTTCAGTCACAGAGGAGGACAACTATATATTTTTACTCTAGACATTGTCATCCAGCCATTTTCACTCCATGATGAGGACTTTCCTCTCCCCCAGTGACTACTTAACTTCCTTAATGCTGCTCCTCTGGAGAAAATTTTTGAAGTCCAAATATGATGACTGATTCATTTTTCCGTTATTTTCTAATAATTTGTTTAAAAAAGAAAATACACAAATAAGAGAGCTAATAGAATAGTGAGAAATTAATATATTTTCAAAAAAAAAAAAAAAAAAGACCTGGTAACTATGATATTAGCATTTCAGCATCTTACTTTAAATAGAGCCTCCTCTAATTCCCAGTCTCTATTTCTTCCTATTGTGCAGAAATAAACTTCACTAGATTAATCTGTAATAGCTTTCTAAAAACTTGTCACAGTACTATCCAATTCTTCAGTACTGAAGAGTTTTTGCTCTTCATTCATTAATAGAATAACTAAAATGTGGCCACATATAAATAAGAAATGTTTGTAAACTTTATCACATTATTCCAAAAAGTGCCTTTCTTTAATGCAAGAAGGGAGAGGTATTGTCACTTTCACAGACCAAGGAGATTAAGACTTTTTAATTAAATTAGCATCCAAATATAACAAGGAAAGTCACTCAAATCGGAATAAAAATCCACACTCTTAGGCACTTTTTGATCTTAACCTTTCTGTACTTCTACTAGTTTTATAATCTTGAACTTAGAATTTTACAGCTAAACTCTTTCCCACTTAAGTGTCAAACATTATCCCCACAGCTGTGGGATTCTTAAACTTCGTATCTGAATACTGCAATTTGAGATTATGTAGGGGTTTTTATCCCATCCTTTAAAAATGTAAGAGACAAATGCTTACATAAATACTTAAAACTTCTTATTCCTAAGGTGCAGAACATACCATTCGCACCTTGTGGCAAGTGGAAGTAAAATGGATTTAATCCAATTTTGAGCCTCCCTTATCCTGGGCTGCTCTACATCTTATATAATTCAGTCGTCTCTTTGAGACTGCCTAGGTCTGAGCAGGAAATGCTCAGCTGCCCATGAGCTCCAGCCATGATGTCTGGGATTTGTCCAGAGGTGCCTGGAACACTTGGAGTTCCTGCAACCTCAGGGTTTGCCTGGAAAACAGCCTAATGGCCATTTTCTTGCTTCCCTCCACAGCAGAGTTCTTCCCAAGATGGACCTGGAGCTCTTAGGGCCATGTCTGGCAGGTCTAGTGGTCCTTTCCATAGAAAAAGGGCCAGGGCACAGAGGATACAGAAGTCAATGCTGCAGATTATTTAAAGAGATAAGTTTGGACTTCTCTGTTCACCCTCCTTGTCCATATGCCATATTCCTCTCTACTTAGACAATGAAGATCAACAAAGGCAATTTCAGTTTTATTTGTACAGCTACTTTTACTTTCAGGATCGACTGAGCTTCAGCATTTGAATTTCAATTGGTGTTGTTTATTTTAAACACCTTCATTACTGCAGTTTTTATATGTGCATATATTATGTGGCTGTTAATATTTATGACAACGAAATAGTCTTATTAAATGTGTGTTATTATTAAATACAAGAGATGCATTAATTTCAAGAACTGTGGGGCAAGCTGTGTAATTACTACATTATAAAACACAATGTGAAAACATCACACTGATAGAGAAAACACATTCCAACGTAATACATAGACTTCTAACTGTGAGATGGTGCTGTTTAACTCAGAACACAGGCATTAGGCCTTTAATGTACTGCCCAGAAAGGACTTTCATAAATATGTGTTTTGGACTAGTCATCGTTTTGGCAAACCAGAGGGCTCACCCCTTGATCCTATGCTGACAATGACATCTAGCACAAACTTGGACAAACTATTAAATTGTCCCTAGCTCCTGCTTTTCACTGTGGGTATCATGTCACAAAAGGATGTCACATTCCAAGGTACATCCTGTTTGTTAGAAGCTGACTGTGGAAAATGATGAAATAGAGGTATATAAATGGAGAAAGACGCAAGGACCTTTGCTTTCAAAGCAAATCTGAATGCTTTCCCAAGTACAAATGTCCATAAAGACTTCAGTGGGGTTATCATGGAAGAAGAGGGACTGTAAGATTGTGTATTAGCCTGTTTTTCTAACTATTCCCTAACACTTGATGAATGTAATTGCAATGTCTTATTCATAGCTGTGTATCACTTAAAGGTGCATCATACTTATTCCACTGAAAAATGTGAATACGTTGAATTTCTCAAAATGCTGTGGCTTGTAGCCCTGGCAGTAAACAGATTTACTTTTTTCCATATACTGATGATAGTAATATTTTTAAGTGGATGCCATTGAACTGCTGGCTTACCTTTAGATAGTAGATTTTATCCCACAAAATATATAGATTAGGAAAAAGGCAACAGTTCAGACAACTAGTTGGCAAACATTATCTGGTCAACAATTATGAAGATGTTTCATATTATGCTTTACATTTTATATTTATTCCCTTTTCCTTCATGTTCTTCTGTTGAATTACTTTGAACCGGTTTTGTGCAGTTTCAAATGAACACTAATATTTACACTGTCTAAACTATGCTGTTCCAAACATGCTAAGACACATAAGGACTTTTAGAATTACTGAGTTGAGTATCATGGGATAATTTTCTTTGTGTAATAGATGATCATTAATGATTCATTTCTCTTTTCCCCTTGACTACTACTACTGCTAGCAACAAGGCCCGTTTCTCTTGCCAGCTAGTTGGTTTTTGTTTGTTTGTTTGTTTGTTTTTGTAAATTCTTTTTTTTTCCATTTACTTTTTATTTAAAGTTAAATTGAACAATTATTTTGTCCCTGAAAGAACTTAAAGAACTTGACATTGTTAAGACTTCATTTGTACCCATTCTATATTTTATTTTTTTCCTCAATAATGCTCAGTAACTAAGTATTTAGTCTTCACTTAACTACTTCCATAAAGCACAGAACTATTGTCTGTCTGAGTGCAACTGTTTCTTGTTCTGGGGGAACTCCTACCTCCAGGCTTATGGAAAAGCTTTTAGAGCTAAAGAAGGGACAAGAATTCACCATGTCCCCTCAATCCTTTATCATTTACCTTGTTCTTATTTAAGAATAAACAAAGAAAATTTATATGAACCAAGTAATGAACTGGTGAAACTATATTCATGAAAATTTCATCCTGGAACAAACTGGTTTTTATTAAATAGCTTTAAATTCATAAGAAACATGAAGGTTCTAAAATTTAGTATAAATTACATGAATTTGCATCCTTGTAACCTCTTGGTTATATCACTTACCAGCATTTTTTAAAAAACTTTTTTAGATTCTTTAACAAATCTTCAAGATCAAGGCTGTGGAAGATAAACAAAAGCCCCAAACCAAACAAAAACCAAAACAAAACAAGAAAAACCCCCCAAAAACCCAAAAAACAAAAACCCAAACAAAAGCCCCTACATCTATATGTTAGGGAATGTTCTCACTCCCTTACATTCCACAGAGTTAGAACTCAATGTACATGTTCTCATTAATGAACACTCCTAAGTATTTGTCAAATATATTTATACACATTTGCTTCAATCCACAGATTTATAGCAGCTTTAAAGCTTCTGAAGTCCTCTGTAGCTCTGAAGCCATACAGAATTTTTTAGAACAAGTATTTTCAAATGTGATTGCACTTAACAAAGATACTTACATGTTCAGTATTTCCAATACCATGCTATGGACCCTAATGATAAAAATGACTGGGACTGAATTTATTTGAATATTTTAACATCAGCAAGGATTTTATTTCTTTCTCCTTTAAGTGAGGTTTTCTGGTTTTGAAGGTATTGTTGAAGATCTACTCACATTCAAAAAGCTGTGAGCAAAAAATTACATAAATGAAAGTAATGTCCTTAATAAATTTTGAGAATTTAACTTTCTCAGTACTTTCTAATTTAATATATGTTAATTGAACTATAGACTTACATTAGTAAACACTTTTCTTTATGCAGGGATCCTGTTTTCATGATCACTAGTTCTGAAATAAATCTTTACTCAAGACTTCACTCAGGGAGAAATTTATTATCAGGTCTTAAAAATATGGCATCACATATGGAGAGCTGCGTTGGAGATGCACTACATAAAATATACTGACAGAAAACAACAGTAAATTGAGGCCTGACTGGTATATTGTGGTTCTATCAAGTGGAGAGAAGAGAAACAACTGATGATGATCAGACAAGTCAGTACAATCCTCTAATGCAACATTAAACATTGTGAAATTACTGTAATTCTCTCCAATGAGAAATTACTATCTGGTAAATTAGGATTGTCTTTTAGAAGACAGTATTGTTTATTTTTTTTCCCTCACAGGAGTGCCTATGAATATGGTTCACTTCACTTTGTGTTATTTTACTATTTGTTTAAAACAAAAGCTTTGACGATACCTTACATGAAGATTAGTTACAATTTCATAACCATAGCAAAAGCCTGTTTTGTTGGTTAGCCATTTCACTTAACAAGCAAATAACCTTGTAACATTAAACTGAAGTTTGAAAATACCTAATAATATTATTTATCTCATACCATAAATATTCACATTTTCTTCTTTTATTGGATAGAGACATTCATGTTCATGTAGAGGACAGAGAGGCAAAAATTCTCAAAACAAGCTTGAATGTAAATCTTCAAGCTCTTGTTGGATGCTGAATAAGCTGATCTCCTTCATAGAGATTGCTCAGGTTAAGATCATGGTATCTCCCAATGTAGACCCTGCTGTTTTAACATATTCCATATTCTGCAGATGTTTTCACAGAACTGAAAATTTAGAAGCAGCTAAATTTACTTCAAGGCGATGGAAACTTATGACTTGACCAGTTTAGTGACATTTAGGGAATTAATGAGATATTCCATTAATTTGTGTCATGTGGAACTGCTATTACACTCTGAAAAGGACTAATAGACCACCGTTCTGTGTCTGGAAGTGATCAGCAGTCAATAAACTTCATTCTCTCATAATTTTAAAGGGAAAGAAGTTCTGGAACCTCAACAACTCTTCAGTGCATGGTTTGAATCAGAAATATTGCTACTTCTAGCACCACTGCACATACTGTTCTTATTTACACAAATGTTTAACATTCTTGATTCTAACTAGGAATTTCCCTAAATTAAGTTTTGTGGTAACAGGCTGCAAATTAATTACAGTTCATATAAAAGCTGGGGTTATCTTATTCTTTTTGATTCAGGCTTTTGGGAGTTTTATATTTCTCATTTATGCAAATAAACCAAGCAGATGCCAAGGGAAGGGCACACACATGAGTTAATTCTCCCTTATGATGACACTGTGCAGTTATAATATGGCCATAATATAATCACATTTAATTTTTGTTGTCTTAGACTAAACTGAACTAACCAGCATCATTACTATATTGCCTGCATTAGTTGGAATTATGGCTATCCATATGCCTTCGCTCTGGATTTTCAGTTTATCTTTAGATTTATATTTTTGGTTTCCTAATTCGCAGTAGTGGGGGATAATTTTGAGATGGTTTCAATATGTCTGAAATGTGTACTACCCTCAGATACTACTTCTCATAGTTACTGCCCTCCAAATTTGTATATTACAATGGGATTTTCTACTTATAAAATAAATAGGAATTGACCAGGGAATACAAAAATTTATTCCCAGGAGGGAATATTCTATTTATTTACAAATATGAAACTTTGCCTGTAAATCTTTCCTTCTTTTAGTATTTCACAGTTACCAAGATGCACCAGTGTGGATGAAGCACAACTATGTGAAGCTACAACGTCCTCATGTTCTTTCCACATATCTTTCAAGTTCCTTTTTTTCTTGCACCTTCCTGAACTCCTGTGCCTACATTCCCAGAGCCCCTCTAAGTGCCAACGAGCAGTGACTGCAGTTCCATTCTTTGTAGTCTCTCTCTCATTCCATGTGCAGCTTCAATTTCCTTCCTTCTCTTACATCCTCTTACACTTCTTATCACATAATAATTCATCCTCCCTATTCCTTCCTTCTTCCATACAGATACACTCCGTGTCTCTTGCTGCTTTTTTCACTCATTAGTTCAAGTGCAAATGTTTGGTTTTGGAAAAGGTAACAAAAATTATCATTAATTAACCTCTTACTAGCTCCTCTGTATTTCGAGCATTAATTTCTAAAATTTATGAATATTAATTTATAAATATTAAAAAGAAAAAAAGCTTGTCTTTGTAGAATTACTGATGGATTTCAAAATCATAGAATATGTTTTTATGCTTTGCAATCTTTACTTTGAAAAATACCTACAGCATGAAAATAAGTAGGAGACTGTTGCAGCTGCTTTTATAGAACTTTTTTTCTGCATTTGGTAAATTTCTTACTAATGAATAAAATAATAGATTTCCAGAAATTATATTTTACTTATTTTCAGTGAAAGTTTTGCAATTATAATCTCCAAGATGTCCCCTTTAAAAGCCCATTATGCAAAATTCTAAAAATGAAATCTTTAATTTACCTTTGAATAGATATTGAGTGTGAGAAATTTGGGAGGAAAAATCCACAAGAAAGGGTTTTAAATAATGGATTTGCCAATCTGCTATTTAAAAAATGAAGTTTAACTAATAATTTTCTTTCTTAAAATATTTTCATACTGCATCTGAATGACTTGCTATTGAAGCATTTGAGTTCAAGTTCCATCAAAAAATTCCTTACCAAGCTGGTTTTGCAGACTTTCTTTAAATCTCCGATGAAGCTTTTGAGTGCAAGTCCAAGTAAATTAAAGGCCCAATCAATAAAAATTGAAATCAGCCTTGCAAATCATGTTGCCTGCTAAGAATTGTCATTAAATTAGAGTCAAATCAAATTACACAATAACAAACAACAGTTGCTCCTCACGTATGAGAAGGATACTTAGCACAAACCTCCTCTTGCCCGAAGATGAGCACAGCCTGACCCTCGCTCCGGACTCCCAGGGTCGCCCCTTGGAGAGGATTCCCACATCCTTGGCTCCTGGCCTAGGGAGCTGTGTGGGCCCGGCCCCGTGGCCTTGAATCACAGCCCTTATCCGCTTTGGTATTTCCCGCAGCTCACACGGCTAATAAATAGCACATTCATTAGGCAGACTGCGTGTTTACTGCCACAGACCAACACTTGGAGATTTTTAGCCAAAAAAGCCCCGAATTGACACAATGCTATGCTCAATTCCTTCCTTTTGGGCACGGCACTGCACGTCCCTGTCCTTGGCGGGGTGGGGATTGCAGCTCCTTCCAGTGAGAGCCACCCCTGCCCCAACAGTGCATGAGAGCTCCCTGGTGCCCCTGGTAGGATGGTGCCTGCTGGTGCTAAGGACGGAGGCAGGAGTGCCTGGCAACATTCCCTGACAGCATTGCCCTAAAAACAGGAGGCTGTAGACAGCACTGTCTCCCATGGCAGGCAACTCCTCCCACAGTGCCAGGCAAGGGGAGGAAAGGATTCCTATGTCCCCTTGGAGCACCTGCCTGGCTGGCAGCAGCATCAAGAGGAGTATCAGGTGTGCAAGCTGTGCCTGTTTTCTCTGGCTGCATTGTTTATATTGCCTTTCTTTACAACAGCCAGAGGAGAGACATTAAGGGGGTATTATCTCATAACAGCAGCTAAGAATGTATTGGTGCTCCATGTTTAAGTGTCTAACATAGAGAAGCACTACCTAGAGGCAGTTCCAACCACTTTATGTATTTAACATCCTGTCATCGGGTCAAAAAGCTGTAAAAATGCCTTTGCACCTGAGGTTTCTCTTTTAAAACTTGCCCAGATGTTTGCTTCTAAATGCCCAAGATATTTTGGGAAAAAAAAGCAGGATTGCTTCAAAATGTTGCACTAAGTATGAGTTGGGTTCTTAGACTCATCACTAAAATTTACATTTTGGCCATTCTGTTACAGCTATAATACAAAACCAAAATAATGATAAAAATACCTCTAAATTATTCCTGTATCAGATGATAAACATTTAAGAAGAGCAATAGGCTTTGCAATATTTAATAATAATCACTCACAAAAATTCCTTTATCACCACAGGAATCACGTACTTCACAAGTCACATCCTGAGTAAATGCTGTCTAAAGAAAAAATACTTTCTCAAGCAGAAACCTTCCTAGGGCAGTAGCCAAACTGCCATCTGTGGTACTTCAGATGGACTCAAGCCTGCAATCTCATCTCCAATTGTGTGTGGGCCATGAACAGCCGAGGCTGGGAATTTTCAGACACTGCCTTCCTATCCAGTGATGAGACACAAGTGCAATACATGATTTAGGTGGTCTGAGCTCAGTTCTTTACAATACACAACATGGAAATAAATATATTTGGGCAGGAGAGCTGAAGAAATTAGAATTGAATATGGTAAAATACATACTGTTGGAAAAATCTAGCCTAAGGATCAAAAGATAACATTTGGACAAAAGAACATGACTTAGCATAGAGCTGAACAGCTACATTGGTCCACTGCTCCCTGTGCCCCAGCTCACAAAGACATCCTCCCACAGGGATGTAAGCCTCAGCAACAGCCCCAAACAACTTAGCTCAGCATAGTATCAATCCTACTTTACTAAAAATTCTACCCCTAAAAATTTCTCCTCCCAATAAAAGGCTCACCTGACACAGGCAAATCTGCAGGTTCAAGGAACTTATGGAATAAATCTCATTCAATCATGCAAACTAAGTGCACTAAGGCTTTTTGAAAAGGTGGAGATGGAAATACTCTCTGAAAGTACAAGATTTGCTGGACAAGCTGCTATATAGAATAGAAGCCAATGATTCTCACCCCAGGACATTTAAATACCTGAGGCATGATTTTCAAGCCATGTCTCAATCTACCATGGAATCTACTTCCTGGTCCAGACAGAACATCTTTCTTGGGTAGCTTTCCAGGAAACCAGCCATTAACATGGATTTAGCATGCTTCAAATGCTATCCATAGTCTAAAGTGAAATTCTTTCAAGCATCAGTGAAGTTGTCATAGTCAAGTTCCCATCTGATGGCTTCTTTTTAACATGGGAAATGAACAAATTTGTCTCAGCAAACTAATTGCAATGGCTGAGATGGATAATCTTGGGATTGTGTTCTTTTGTTCATTTCAGTGTAGTGCCAAGCAAAAATTCCTGACAGCAAATATACATAAAGATATGTGTGACTGACAGTCATCTTTCCTCAGACATACAAATCTGCTTTGATATTGCAGTAACCACAAGACTGGGTTTTTGTCAGGGAAAAGTGAGCCTCAGACTACTTTTATTGTCCAGGGGCTTTGAAAAATGAAAGTCACACAGAGTTTGAGCAAATTCAACCCCAGAGTCTCAAGGCAGACCTACAAAGGTGATAGTAATAAACAGCTTTATTTTTCTTCCCAAGTTGAAGAGTCATGACAGAAAGAACTCATAGAGAATATGTTTTGAGTAAACTTTGGTTTCTGCTAACCTTATAAACATGACAGCAATCCCATATTTCTCTCCACCCACCAGGGCATTCCCAATTCATCCCTGTTGCCAGTATATTTGCAATGGATCCTACATCCATTGCCAGGATTATCATGATGTCAGTAAATGAAGAATCAAAAAAATGACCAGTGGAAAAAGTGTGTGGAGACCAAAAGTAAAAGGAAGGGAGTTGCATTTCCAAGATAAACTGCAGATTAACCCAGGTAAATCACTCTCAACCATGGACGTAAAGTTTAGTTGAGGTAACTCCTAACATTCAGATAAAGACAATACAAGCATAATGTATGTATGTTAACCACATGCAAGAAAATACAAGTGCACACCACTCCCTTTTTCCCCAGCCATGAAAGCAAAGCAGTATACAAGGCTGTTGTGACTCTTAGAAAAAAGATTAGTCTGCTGTTCTGTATTTGTGTCTTTTCAATGAGGCTCTTGGTGCAATGGTTCATGCATATCCATGCCAGTCTTACTCAAGCCAGACAACTCCCTTATCCAGAAAACCTCCAAGTTCAGTTGTTTATGGGGGAGATCTTTCCATTCAAAAGAAGATTCAACTAAGCCCAGACACAGCAAAGGGATCCATGCCTATTTCGCTGTAAGATCAAACACCATGCTAATCATATTTGTAAAAGAAGGGCTAAGGAGACAGGAATTCCTAAACATGAGGATGTCATTCTAGAAAACAAAAAAAGCGGCCTGATCTTTGAATTTTTACTCAGATTTTCCAAGCATTCTTGAGAAGACTTCATCAATGTGAGTCTTACTGTTTCTAGAAGTGAAAGAAGAGGTGAGGGAAAAAAACTCAAACAAAATTAGTCTGAAATTTTCATATACATTACATATATTACAATGAATTACAACTGAAATATCCAGAAGCCTTATGCAAAATTAAAGTCTACCAAAAAGATCACTCTGATGTAAATATTTTTACTATGCGAAGGCCAAAGCTGAAACAATTTCATTCTTCTGTAGTGTGTAATACAAAAGCATTAGCTTTTCAGACTTGTATTTAACTGTGCTATAAAAGCAATACCCACCCTTAAACAGGGCCTGCCATATGTATTTAATGCTTGTTTTATTAAAAATATCAGAAGCTGCTTTCAATAGATAAATGAATGTCATATGAAACCACACATAAAAGATTTGAAAAATTTAAAGTGCACTTCTATTCCAACTTTATCTGTTAGGTGGCCTATCCCAGGTCTCTTGCTGAAGAGTTTCAATAGACTAGTTTTGGAGATTATTAAATGCTGTTTGTCATGTTTAAGGGACAGATTTTTGAAAACCTTTTTTTGGGGTTTCTTTTAAGTATTTTACTTAAAAATCTCTAAAGAACTTCAACTGTTTTGAAGACAAGGAAGTTAAACAAAGGATGCGACCAAGTGAAACTCAACATTTTCTTTTGCTGAGTAGAATAACAAAACCAGAAATTTGTTCATATATTTTTTACTACTCAACAGCACAAAATTAATAATAACTTACTTTACCTCTTCTGCTAAACTGGATTAACAGCAGCTTTGGTACAGGGAAAGGTCTCAAAATGGCTGTACCCAAGATACTTAAGTTCCATCAGTGCTTCCAAATAATGGTTGTTAACACAGAAATGTCCCTCTAACTCTGTTTTTTTTTTTTTTT
>VZRH01007515.1:352663-395742 GCA_013397555.1 Urocynchramus pylzowi
ACACCCCCCCTCCAAAAAAAAAAAAAAATAAGGCATGCAGAAGGCATGCAGATACACAGAGAACACCAGGACTGAGGAGGGATAATTTTGTCTATGGCACCCATCCCACATGGGTGGAGGCACCCAGTGCAGGAACCTGACACTGGAGGCAGTTTTCCAGTGGTTTGGAAACCATTTGGACAGGGAGTGTGACTTCTTCAAGTCCTCTGATCTAGAAAGATGAATCAAGGACCAAAACAGACAAGGGCATTTTGGGTCAGTCTGACCCTGGCCTGATATTTGGCCTGATGTGCTGTGTAAGGACACAGGTGCTGAGACCCCAGAGTGGGGCTGGGCTGAGTCAGTGAGTCACAGGAAGGTGGGAACACAGGTGGGCCTGCAGGTCATTTGGATATGTGCTCATAACACTGAGTTCTCCGGGCACAAAGAAATAATATCATAAATCCAGGGAAGACCAGGATCAACTTGTGACATTGTCACTGCTATCCAAGCAGCAGCATGCAATATTTTCTGGAAAGTATTTTAAGGACAAAAGAAAATGTTCTTTTCCTTTTCAAAAATATATAGACCTATATAACGCCAGCAACAAAAATCAAATGTATAGGATAAGCTACTCCCTGAAGAAAGAAAAAGCATTAAATACTTGATATTTTCCAGAGTTTATGAACCAAAATAACTTTTAAAGCTTTCCTGTTAATGGAATTAAAATAATCATCATTCTTTCCTTAAGTGTCTGCAGTACATAGTCACAGTCCATTAAGGCAATGTGTCAGCATTGTTCATAATAGGATTTAAATTAAATGAAATAATCAAGTCATCAGGACTATTTCAACATCAATACAGCCTCAGAGTGATCATTATGTACAGCCATGAAACAATACCTTTTTGCATACTTTCCCTGATCAGATTAAAGTGGTGATGAATTCCTCGATGGCTCAAGTGTGCTCCAAGGAAAGCTAGAAGGTTGTACAGTTAACTCCCAGGGTGTAACTCTAAACCATACAACCTACTACCTCAACCCGGATGCACACAGCTTCCAACGGTGACCAAAAAGTCTTCTTCATTTCTTCAGCCTTTCTTTGAAATGTGACAGCAGCCACTGGCCTACATATTTCCCATGGGGGGCGGCTTTCGACTGCAGTTATTCCCCACTTTTCAGACAATAAGGCATATTCTTAGATAGATTTTTCTACTGCAGAGGTAGGACTTCTGTTCTATCCTGTTTACATATGTATAAAGATATATACGTGCGCTGTGTGCGTATATATATATACATACATATTTGGTAGGGATGATGCAAACCCAGAACCACTCTGGAAAGAAACGAGTGTTTGGTCTTGCTTTACAATAATAATGAAATATAAATGCCTTCTTTATTTTTGAGTGTAATACCATGGAATGGCATATTTAATAAAGTCAGGAAATTGTATATACTATACTCCCTCATTGGAAACCCTACGATTCCCTCACACCTCTTTCTAAATTTTAATTAGATATTAAGCCAAAGATGCTTAAAGCAACCTATAAAAGAGCAAATCCCTTAATCAGGTTGGAAGGCAATGGACAAGAGAAGAATTCCAAAATCAGCACACAGTTTTGTACACTCGTTTGGGCTTGTTGTCAAGCACCACTGCAGTGGGTGCTGCAGGAAGTTTTGCCAGATCACCACACTGACACAGACCCATAGAAGCGAGCTTGTGCAGTGCGTTTCAACACAAGATCGGATCTACGGGTTTATGCCAATTGGCATGGCTGGTTAGGGTTTTCTCTTACAGGGAGTACAGAAGACTTTAAACAAACAAACATACGATGTGATGTGGGAACGAGTACTCAAGAGTGAAAACATTACCATCTATTGCAAAGAAGGCTCCTCCAAGCTTAACTGCATAAATGGTGGAGGCAACAAACAGGCCAAAGATTCGTGACTAGTTTCTATTTGAAAATGGAGGAAAAAAATTTTTGAACATGGCCAGTTTAATGGCCACGGATTTTTTTGTCTTCAGCAGGAACTAATGTCCTTTTGTGCACTCTTTGCTTTACTGATGAATCCCCAACTGCCAACTTGCATCTGACAATGGTGTGCTTAACTAGAATCAATAACTGGACATGACATAGAAGTGAACAGTACAGGTTTTCCTTTGTGTCTGAGCTCATATCATGTACTACAACTCAAAATAAAATTCACCCCACCAAATCTGAAATGCAAAAAGACACAGTGCAGTGCTGTTCCCATGCAACATTGTGAAAACTGCATAGCTATTTCTTCACATTACACTGCAACGAAATTGTACTGCTTGACAATAACTTGTTGATTAGATAACAGCCACTAATCAAAGCAAAGAAGTTAATTTGTGTATTTTAGTCACTAACCCTCCCATAAATGCAATTCCCTAGTAATGAGAATGCAAATGGAAATGCAATCTTGCAAAACTTCAGGTTCAACACCTAAAACAAATCCATCCTTCTTGTGACTGGCAAGCAACCCACTAAACATTATACCACACTGAATGTAGGTTACCCTAAACAACAGACTGAAAACAGCTCCTCTGGGGCAAAACCCAGTAATTCAGAAGGGTGACACACAGACACAGTTTTATAACTTTCATACTCTAACCAAAAGCATTGATAAACACTGTACCTTAAAGCACAACACCTGACACACCTGACACACCTGACACATTTATATTGTTATAAATAAATATGAATGCGAAAGCATTTGTAAAATACAGCCATGAGATGCCGGTATAATTTTAAAACCAGGCACCATATAAAGGTGTCTTTGGATTTGAGCAGGTAACCAAAATCTGTATCTGAGTAAAATTTTAATGCCTTCCTTCCACTAGTTCTCACCATAGTCCTAATTCTGCCATTGTTAGTTGGGCAAAATACCTTTCAAGAGAATAAATGTTTGTCCATAGCAAAGTTTTTTTACTAAGGCAATGTTTCATTTTCTTGCAGACTTCAACATATATTTCTGGTTCAGAAATGACAACTGAGCATCAGTGAATTACTGTTTCCTTCCCTTTTCTTTTTTAATTTAGTAGATTAAATCTTGCATGTTCATACCCTCTTGAATTTTAAAATAACTTTAATTTATTTTCTAGAAAAGTCTCTTTTAAAACTGCTTTCACTTTCTATGCAACATTTCAGCATTCAGAAGGAATGATATTTTTATAACTGCTTTCTGCTGATGCTGTAGAGTATATGTAGAGACAAGCCTCAAACTAGAATAGCTATCCTAGTATCAGAAATAAGTATGCAGACTGCATATACAACTTACTGAATGATTGTAATAAGTGCTATAAAATTGCTTTTTCAATTTTATTTTTGTGAATAGAAGATATATTTCGCATGTGAAAAATAATTGGTCACTGCATTATAGTTACATAGTAACAAGTAGATATATGTACTAAAAATATATTAGTAATATGAATATCTTAGTAAATATATGTCTCATATGTATTATATATCTTATATATCTGCTAGGCTTAACCAAAGAACAAATAATGTTTCAATTTTTCAGTTAATTCTTAAGCTTCATGTAATCATACAGTGTAAAACTACATCTTTATGCAGTTACAGCTACACAAGCTGCAATACTCCCAACAGCAAATAATGAGAGCGAAAGTTTAATACACATCTCTGAAATTGTATCTGTAGACTGTCTTAAATTTTTTTTTAAAGTTATACTACTTCATATTCTTGCCATTAGCTTTATTGTATACCCAAAAAAAAAAGAAAGAAAAATGGTATTTAAGATCACTCTATTACCTTCGCTGAAATCTGGTATCATTAACTTCTTCATTTTCCTTTTTCATTTTAATTTTTCTTTCACTAAAATAAAAAAAAAATAAAAAACAAAACCAAAAAAACAGTGAGAGAAAGATTTTGAAATAACTGTTTTATGTCAAGAGTTTTCTGAACATGAAACATACACAAAATTAGTAATTATGCTTTTAAGATATAAACCCGACACTGCTGACGCCCCTCCTCAGGGCCATGGGAAGACATGCTGTGCACATGCACGCTTTGGAAAAGGGACTCTTTCTTTTATTATTTTCTAACCTCTTTTTCAACCTACAGATACTTAATTTCTATTAGGAATTTCAGAAGAGTAGGAGCAAACTTAACAAAAGGGTGTACTTTTTATCAAGAAGTGAACACAATGAGGTAATTAGGTACGGAACTTCAGAAAAATACAGGCATAAACTAAGTGGCTTAAATTAAGAAACATTTGCAAAAACTTATTGCGGGGTGGGGGTTGGGGGAGTGATTTGTCTGACCAGACAGAGAAATTTGAAAAGTTATTTTAAGCTAATGCAAGCCTTGGTTTCTCAACAGGCTTAAGTATCAATGACAAACAAAACTATTCCAACAAACTATTGGGGAGGGCAGTATCACCATAAATCTAAGAAACACTTTCTGGTCCAAAATGGGTATATGGAGGAGTATGTGTCATATATATAAGGTCTCCATTCTGCAATTTCCCAGAATTCATTGCAGAATAACAAAAATATAAAGTAGTAAAACTAGCATATAATCTTAGAAATTACTCTCTACTCAGTAATGTGTAAAAAGTGAAGTACATGTTAAAACAGTTCTATTTCATAAAGGAATATTTATAAAACCTTTTATTAGAGATGCAAATATTATGAACATTTTGAAAAACAACCAACAAATGTAAGAGTTTCTGATGAAAGAGACTGTAATTTCAAAGTATTTTCTAGCCGAGAACATCTGTATTTTTAAAATAAATTAAAAAGACTAGGAAAATATTAAAAAAAAAAAATCCAAACTACATGAAACAGCTATTTGGCCAAGCTTTTCAAAATCTGTCAGTCAGAAAGAATTTTGTTACACACTCTTCTAGTTGCTTAGGAATATGTTACAACAGACAGCCAAATGCCTTAAGTAAAAGGCTCTACTAAAGCGTCATATGCTCAAAACTTTAACTGTACATGCACTTATCACAAACATCCTGAATGGGTATCTTAAATACTGTTTTCAGCTATTCCTGGGCAAGAGCTGCTTTTCCAAATATCTTAAAATAGTTACTGTTACTGGCTGCAAACCAGGCGTGCTTCATGAATGTCCCAATAATGAGCCTTTTATTCCAGTGCTTATCACACTGATTTCTTTGTAACGGATTTAGATACAAACTGTAAGAAACTCATATTTGAATTAACTCAGTTACAACTTTAATATACAGGCTACAAGAGCGATCCTTTCCTGCAGCTTAACACGTTTTTTTTTTTTTCACTTCTACTCTTTAGAAACTGAAAGCATGAGTCACACTGTAAAAAAGAATTTAATTTCCTTAGCAACCAGATCTAAATACCCACAACTTTCTAAAAGATAACCAAAGCTTAGACTGAGTAAACGTAACATTAAGATCTTTGCATAACTCCAGTGCTTAGCTAAGACAAAATGTGCCTAACCACCTATTTCTATAGACCCTCGATTTTTTGTTTACTTTCTATCTTTATCAGCATTAGATCAAACACACCCCCAAAAAGTTAGTTTTAAAAAGTGTGAAGAGAAGACTGTGTTAAAATTAATACACAAGAACTCAGTTTCAGAACAACGTGTTTAAAACGGCTTAAAAAAAGAAAAAGAGGAAAAAAAGAAACAGAAGCTATACCTGATATGAAAGGTACGTGTTCACCCAGTGCCAAATACTGCTATGTGAGCAATAGTGAAAAAACCAAGCAAACAAACAAAAAATTAATTCCATCTTTCTTTTTTCTTTCTTTTTTTTTTTTTTTTTACTTAAAGAAACAATCTCCTATGCTCATTTTGTTACACTGTTTTAAGAAGCTCTAACACGTCCTGATGCCTCTGTAGTGAAACATGCCAGATTTTTTTTTTTTGGAAGCAGGAGAGTCACTTTTTTTCCTGTACTCTTGTATGTAGGACAAACTCAGATTTGTTTCTTCTTCTTAGGGCTCCTGTTCTTTCTCGGAAGAAGACCAGGATGCCTGTCTTCTCTCTCTCTCGCTCTTCTCGGAATTCCAGGCACAAAGCACTGCGCAAAAGCTGCACCAATCCTTGTCGCAACTGCCTGCCCAGGACAAGAGGTGGGGAGAGACCAGAAAATTCACCTCACCCCTGCGCCGGTTTTATAAATGGGGATTGCACAAATGTGCCGGAGTAAAGGGGTGAAAAGGCAGGGTGCCAGTTTGCTACACTAGGCTGCAATGATCTCATGTTCAATGCTGTCGCCCCGTTTGCCCAGTTCAAATGCCTGTTCATTAAACAGGAGGAAGAAGAAAAAAAAAAGCAACCAAAAAAAAAAAAATGAAAAAGAAAGCCCAGAAAAATAAAAAATTAACAACTTTTATCCTTCAGATACTCAGGAGGGCTGTTCTAAACTACACGTCACCAATAAAAAATAAAACGTGCAGTTCTAAAATGCAGTTATGAAGTATAATTATTCTGCTTATATTTTCTTTCTTTCTTTTTTCTATCTGGAGATAAGAAGCAGAATTTATCAGGCGTGAAAGGGACAGCCTCCTGGTGGTGTGCCAAAAAAGCCAGAATAAAGGCAAAGTTGTGCTTCAAAGCTCAATTGCTTGCTGAGTCTGGCTAAAGTCAAGTATTAAGATCCACCATTTTCTGAGCCATGTAAGAAAAGAGGAAAAAAGTCAGAACGGGCACCGCTTTCCAAGTCTCCGTTGGCACCATCACAAAATCTCAGCCGTAAGGTCACATGATGCTCTGCCAAATGTGGAGTGCATTCCCATAAACCATTCTGCTGATACTGCGAAGGCAGCTATTGTCTAGTTTATACCCAAAGTTCAGCCCACTCTTCATTGAATTAGCTGAAAAACGCATCACCTTTGGGGGTTGGGAGCCATGGAAACGTCTACCTGGCAGGCTGCCCACTTTTTCTGCCCAACAACCAGAGATGGAATTGTGCTGCCTAATGTAATGATGACGAGGAATGTGAAGAGTCGTCCAAAGTGAATCTGATTCTTGCAAAGCCTGCTTCATTTGCACAGCAAACTCTGGCTTCTTGTCGTTAAAAAGGGGAGGGGGAAGGGTAGAAAAAAAAAAAAAAAAAAAAAAAAAAAAAAACGCCTTTCTCCTAAATGTAGCAATTAAAGGTCTAGTAAACATGCCTAGTCTGCAACTTTCCTTCATAACATACTGAAATGGTTCCCAAAATAAAGCACTTGGTATAACACAAGTTTTCTGATTTAAAGCAGCACTCGCTTCTCCCCAGATTAATGCGGCATGCCCTGGACATTTTTTTTCTGCCTAAGAAAAATAGGAAAAGGAAAAGAAAAAATCCTACACAGCAGATCTCTCATCTCTTCTTTTTACCTGTCTTTATTACCTCCTGATTTTATCTAACACAAATTATACATGCATGCGGCAATACCCACCAGTAACAGTGGGGCTGCAATATTGCTGCAATCTCCCTCAAAGCAGTCTCCTGAAAAAATTGCTTGTGTTTCCAGCAACACAAAACTCTTCATCTGAGCCCTCTTATCTTCACCAGTGAGTAGGACAGCTGGTCTGCAAGTTTGCAAACCAGCACATTTGAAACCAGTCAGCACCCTCCCTTCTTCAAAACGCATTTAAACTGGATTTTGTGAAAAGAGATGCAATCAGGCAGAATTTATAAATGATGCAAGTTACTAAATAGACTAAGTAATAGACATTACTCTTCTGCTACAGACCTGAAATTTCGATTTTGCCCAGCTATTGTTCTAAAGTAAAATGTCACGGAAAATGTCACTTCCAAATGAAAATACCACGTAACCTACTGAGCAACAAACACATGCTCTCCCAGCACCTGAAAACCTCATACAGAAGAATTGACCTCAGAGTTTTGTGCTGCCAACAAATGAGTTTACTGTTTGTACACCATGAACTTTAATAGCAACTGCAAAAAGCAATGTTAAAAACGTGGCAATTTCTCTGATCCTACCATTAATAAAAATGGAGCCATGGGAGAAGCCTCCCTACCTATTGGCATGTGTCCAAATGCTCCTGTGAAGGTTGCATGCTAGAGATCTTATAGCTAAAATCTGGGAAGAAAAGGCAAACAAACTAGGAGACAACAGGCTAGAAACTGCAGCGTGAGGACAGGAAAACCCACACCTAGAGACACTTCAGGCTATAACTCTCCAGCTCGGCTACTTCTGTTTTACAGTTCTTTCCAGTTTCACTTTATTTACCTGGAGGAAATTGAAGGTTCATTACCAAAGGAAGGAAATGTGAGAAAGGGGGCTTTGAAGTAGAAGAAGATTGTTATGATGGTGATGCAGCCCTCAGAGTCCTGAGGCTGTCATCCAGCTGGGACTACAACAGTGCACATGGCAGCCTGGCAACACAGGTCACACCCTGCCTTGCTCCTGGCACATCCTGGAGGCTGGGATCCGGGTTTCTGGGCAGGCAAGTGTGACTGGGAGGGGGAGAACACTTGGAGCAGCCTCTACAGATGGTGGTGGCATTGCTGGTGGGAGGATGGGGAGAAGATGCAACCACTACAGCCCAGCAGGGGCTGGGAGGAGGTGCTGGGTACAACATCAGGGGATGGAAGTGACCCTGCTCCATCTGCTGAGCCAGTGCACGTAGGGTCAGCCCTCCTCTGATCAACTGGTGGGAGCTGTCAGTCTGGAGAGAAACTTGCTATGGCTCCAGTAAAGCAATTCATGGCTTAGTTCACCTCTCTTCCAGCTTTGGAGGTTTTCAAGGGCCAGCAGCTGGGGGAAAGCCCTCTGATGCAGTGACATCTCTCTCAAATGGTCTTCCAGACTGCAATGCCATGTGCATGGTTCTGAATCCAGACATCCTTTCTTTTCCCTATGAACTAAAGATGGCTGAACAGGTGACACCAGGAGGTAAGTGGAAATGCTGCTTATAACTCCAGCTACTTGCCACAAGACCCATGGCTTGGACCACAGTGATCACACTGATCTCCAAGGACCACAAAAAAACTCTGTGTGTCATTACCCCTCAGCCATAATAACAATGCAAGAGGGGATTCTTCCATAAAGACCTTTGAGATTTAATAACATATCTTTAAGATTATTTAGAATTAAATTAATTTTTCCAGACTCAGAAAATTCAGCCAAATGTCTTTAATTAACAGTTATGTAGAAACTGAAACTTGAGATTCAATTTATAACACTTCAGTAGTTTTCTTATTGATTTGAGCAAAAATCAAACCAAATTTTTACGTCTTTTTTCTGATAGGGACTCAAGTTCAATTCATGCCACCTTACATTTTACCATTAACCATAAAAAAATGTCTAGGCCCTAATATATCTCCAACGGAACCACCCATATATCCAGGTGCATTTTGAACCATGGTGAAAAATAAGGGTTTCATTAGAACCGAGTAGAAACCTTCAACTAAATAACAATGAATTATTACCCTGTTCAAATTTGCTACTATTATTCAGTGTCGATATGTGAAAAGGACAAGAGAACAGTCTGACTTTCAGCTTTCAGAAGGAAATTTGCCAATAATTACAAATAATAGACAGTCTAAACTGGCCAAATCTGAGCAGCAGTTTTTGAGGGGTGACAGGCACAGCATCCTACAGTCTTTTTTTATTTTCCATGTGTGGAAAAACACTTCAACATGTGGCTAGCCCTCAGTAATGAGTACTGACTTCAGCAATATTCAAGAAGGATTTTAAAAAGCTGTTAAAATATCACTTGCATATGTGCCTGACAACAATTAGAGGTGTAGATGAACCTCAGAGTGCTTTGCCTATGAACTAATTCATGGGCACCACAAAGGGAACCAAGAACTTGTGTCTGTGGGAGTGCCTGGCCCTGTTCATGCACAGCTGGAGGAGGCAGGGAGGCCGGGTGGAGGGAAGCTGCACAGAAACCACCTCTCCATGGGAGAATCAAGCACTGATCCTCCCTCTGCTCAGGATGCAGCAAGAGGAACACAAGGGAAACCTGGGCTGTGATGAGGGTTTCTGGTCACAGACAAATATAGTTGTACTGTACTCAATTCCCACAGAACAACCACCATCCCAAAATTCTTAGTTTAAAAGGCTAAACAACAGGAAAGGAAAAATCAGAGTCTTCCCTGGGCAAGGCAACCCACATAAGATATGACAGAAAAGCTGACAGAGAATGGGAAAGAAATGCAACAACCATGCCAGTGTGAAGGGAGAGGTATGAAGGGAATCTCTGCTCTTTACACGGCTGTTCTTGAACATGAAAACAAAACTAGCAATTTAAAACTTTAAAACTACAAGTTAGAAGTTGAAAATCTACAAAGTGAAAAGGACATGCAAGTGCTGGATATATTACACATTTCTGGATAGCTTTAACATACTATATTGCACAGCTAACACTTTAGAACTAAATGGTCTTGCTCTGCAGATCACATTCTCAAAGGCCCTAGTGTACAGAGGTGACAAAAATTATTTGTAAAATGCATGCAAATTAAAAGTTATCATCTGCTAGCTACTTTAATTTTATCCCCAAATGACACTATGCCTTCTGTTTTTTTCTGCCTTAAGGTTAACAGCACCAAATTAATAGTCTTAAGCAAGATGCTCTGTGGTAAGAGCCAGAGATGTCATTCCTCTTAAATTTAAGTGTAATTTTCCCCTTTCTGAAATTTCCATGAACAATTTTGTTTTAAATTCCTTCTCCTCTAAACTTTTCACTGTGTTATTTGAAACTTATTTAACTTTTGGCCTTTGGCTGTATGGCTGGGTACCAGCTCTTCACAATCTTTCTGCTTTGCTACTGGATTAAGACAGTCTTTAGAAATACATAGCCATAGAAAACTGAATAATGCACATCCAATACTCTTGTTCATGCAATAAAAGCCTTGTTCATGAATTTTTTTTAAGATTAGCACTTCCCTTAAGTGTGCAGATATTCATAAATAACAAAAGGGTACAAATAAAATGAAATTAAACCTCCACTGAAAATTTAGATGAGCCTTTTCCAGATGAACTCTTACACAGTATAAAGAAAGTACCAGGAGCAAACAGGAGATACCCTTCTCTTCTTCACAGGGAAGCACAGTTGTGGTATAATAAACAGCATGGCTGAAGGAGAGCTGGTTTGGAGACGAGTTCATAGTGAGGCCCAAGCAAAAGCCAGGCTCTATCACTACTCACCATCCCTTAGAAAAACTTAGCCTTTTACAGGTGATAATTCAGGCACAAAGAGATATGTCCCTTTCATCACAAGCAACAACACAGTGGCTCAGACAGGTAGAATGCCATGGTGTTCTATCAAAGCAAACTTGATGCTAGGAAGATCTTTGCCACAGACATTTCCTTCAACATACTTTTTTCAGCTCTGATTTATTTCACTACTGTCACTCCAGGAACATTAAGTAAGTTCACAGCAAGAGATAAAACATCCAATCCCCTCACATATACCCAGTCTTAGATGCAGAAAAACACTTACATTCTCTTTACCTTGTTTGTCTCTTCTGGGTCTAAGTGCAAATATGACTGAGCATTATCATTACCATTCAGTGGATGAAAAAATCTGAAACATCCATTTTTTTCCCTCTAAATTTAAAAGCTTTCAGCACATCACTACTCAAAATTCCTGGGCTAAATGCATGGCAGTTAAATGTTTTTACCAGTTCTAGAGGCAAAGGAACCAAAGATTAACCTGTTTTCCGAAACAACATTACTATTCTGAGCACAGAATACCTGACACTGCTCAGTAATAAATACACTGCACTGAATCATAAGTACTACCTTGAATTAGATAATTTCTGAATAACACCCACACAGTTTGCACCAGCTTGACCACTACCTTTGAAAATTGAAACTTGGTATAGTTCCTGGTCATTAGAGTAGGAAGACAGTGCACACAGAAAATCAGCTAGCAAAGAGGGTAAACAACAAATACCTCCTTACATGCCTTCTACTTGTGACAAACAAAGTAATGTCTGTCTTTTCCAAACATCTCTTCAAAAAAAGGACAAGTATATCCAGAATGGAAGCCAGAAACTTTTATGGATTCCTGATTTAGCAGTGTGCCTAGTGCCTTAACCTGCCCCAGTATAACTCCCATCCCAATGGTCCCCTTCAAAAACAGTAGCAATGCTTCACTGAGTTCATGCACGTGTGCAAAGAACGCCATCACAACAATAATCCTCTCCCAAGCTTCAGAAGGAAAAATCCTCAGGGGCCTGGGATTGCACAGATGGAACTCAGCAGAAAGCCCAGATGACTTCTTGCTCCCTACTGCCTGGTTATATAGCATGGGTCCCCCAGGCCCACTTATTTTTCTTAGGACTCATTCTTGACCTGAATACAGACTGGTAATATGAAAGATGTCAAAGGGGCCTTCTTTGTACCATTGATTTATCTGTCATGGATAAAGAGTTGTTTTTTTTTTTTTTTTTTACTTCATACTTTTCCCACATGAACATGTATGAATCCTGGCTGCTCATACCTTAAAATCTTATAAAATGTTATTTAAGAGGATCATTTTGCTTAGCTACCTTGAACCAAAAGTAGAACACAAGCTGTGTGTCACCTATCCTCTGACTGCTATAAATGACACAGTCTTACACCTCAGTATGGCAGAGTTCATTGGCAAAAAGAGAAAATACAAATTTTTGAAACATAACTAATTATTTCAAGAAGGAAATTACATGCATCTCTAGGTCCTTATATTCCTGCAGTTCTGGACAGCACTTTCCAAAACATCATAATGTTTTTTCAGATATAAATATATGTCCAAAAATATCCCACACATTTTCTTATTTTAATTACATAAAAAATATGGGACCTGTGCATGCACTTTGCTGGGTTACATTCCCAGCAGGTTGAGCTCTATTAGCCTGAAAAAAAATGGTCAGGTTATAACTCTTAGTTGAAAAGAAAGAACATGTGCATTATAGTCCAATGCAGGTATGTTTTTGATTCAGCAGACCAAAGTATCAATTAGTTTTGAAGTAAAAATGGTTAGAACAGTTTTAAATATAGCATTATTCAATTTCTCTACTGTGAATTCTTGATTCTGCAAAATATTCTTGCCCCAAACAGCACAATCTCTCAAATCTAGATATTAAAGTACTTTTATATTGAAGAAATTAACACTTTGTACATTGAAATATTTTAAATATTCTTTCTAGATTTTGACTTCTTCAGTGTTTTTAGTACAACTGGCTACATTTGCAGTTATTTTTTAGTTTGAACTGACTTAATTTTCTGAGGAAAACCTACACTTCAAAATCAACATCCCCGGATAATCTGAGCAACAGAGATAGAGGCAGAGGAGATCAAAGGCACGGAGCCTTCTTGTAAGAATGAGCAGGCTATGAGTGATCAAAGGCAAGGAAGAGAGGACTCTGGATCTTAACTCCTACTTCCACTATACATGTATAATTTACAGGTTATTGACTTGTAGAGGGGGAACTATTTATACACTAAATATAGTTTACAGGCTGAAAAGTTATTTGAAATACAAAAATTAACTTTGGTTGTTGAAAATACATAGGCAGTACTTTTTAAAATTCCATTTTCCAATAAGAAATGCTGTTAATATAAGCAGCTTTTTTCTCAATAAACTGTCGCTTTCTGACAAAATCAAACATATAAAAAGGCACACTGTGGCTGGTGGGTGTCATTGTAGAGAAGATATTGTGCTGTTTGGAAGGGATAATTCACAGGAATAATGGAAAAGTCACATTCTGACTAAAGATATACTAATTATGCTAAGTTTGGGGAAAATTTAGTGCAATACAACTCAAAATCACAGAATTACAGAACGGTTTAGTTTGGGAGGGACCTTGAACATCATCTCATTCCAAATCCCTGTTATGGCCACCTTCCACTAGACCAAGTTGCTCAGAGCCCCATCCAGCCTGGCTTTGAACACTTCCAGGGATGGGGCATCCACAGCTTCTCTGGGCAACCTGGGCCAGGGCCTCACCAACCTCACAGGGAAGAGTTTCTTCCTAATATCTAAGCTAAACCTACTTTCTGACAGTGTGAAGCCATTCCTCCTTGTCCTGTGACTCCAGGCCCCAGTAAATAGTCTCTCCATCTCTATTGAATGTTCCCTTCAGGTTCTGGAAGGCCACAATTAGGTCACCCCAGAGCCTTCTCTTTTCCAGGCTGAGCAAGCCCAGTTCTTTCAACCTTTCCTCATAGAAGACTCCTTAATATCTTTATAAAATTAATGTACTACACTATCTCTGTGAAATTCTCATTGTGCAGTCATATCAGAGCATTTCTTTAGCTTTTTGCCTCACACATTTTGGTAATATTCCTGTGTACAAGCAGACTTCCTTCCAGAAGAGTTTTCACATCTTCCCATACAGGATCCTCAAACCAGCACTAGTATCAGCTATCATGCAATCAGTTGAGTATCTTAACTACCAGATCCTTGGTTACTTGGCTATCCATCTCTATCAGAATTAAGTTCTGTACTGGAAAAAATATTTCTAATTAAATTTTTCCTAAAAACAAAGAAATTATTGCCCTCAGGTTTTGATTTGGCCAATCAGGTAAAAACATTTACTCAGAAAATGCTGAACAACTACATAAAAATAAATACCAAACATGTGTACATTAGTGAAAGAATTCAAATTCAGTAATGATACATGAATTTATGTAACTTTTGATTCCACAGCTCATTGAATTTTATGATATTACATATTTCTTCTGCCCCAGATACATACACACACTGTGAATTTCATGTTAAGATCCAAATTTTCTTCTTGGTGGAGAGACAGGAGCCTCATCACAGCCAGGATTACCATAGTGTAGCTGAAAACACATCTGACTTTGAGAGATTGTTCTAATTCTCACTCAACAGCAAAACTGCAGCTTGACAAAGGGTGACATATAAATAAGCACAGAGTGATTATTGAAGAACCTGAAACATGCTGAATCATTAACCAAAACCAGACAGCACAGTTGGTTAGTCATTGGTTTGAAATTTTCAGTACTGGATGAATGACCAGCACAAAGGAGATTTCAGAGGATCAACAAGCGTCATGTACCTAAACGATGTTTTTTTTTTTTTTTCTTTCCTAGTAATAAGTAGAAGACCTTTATTTTTTGTTTCAAATTGTGACAAGAGTCCTCAGTTGCCTTTCAACTTCTGTCTGGAATTCTGAACCACTAACTTACACAGACTGCATGAACTTGGGAACATGAAAGGGTTTTTATGTTAAACTTGCACAGTACCTAGGTCTTTGGGATCAAAGTCAAGAATTTGCATTTTTCCATTACAACAAAAACATGTAAAGTAAAATTTGGACAAGAAGAATCCAGTATGAATATGACACTTTTTGATCAGTACCGAGTATATCCTGGCTTAAAAACTGGGAGGCAGGCCTTGTTCCAGCGGCTCAGAGATAGGTTTCTACAGAAAAATCTACAGTTTGGGCAGAGGGAACTGTCTGATTTGCTTTCCAGAAAGACTTGGCTGCTGAAGAGAGTCAGTTTACAGCAGTCACAGGAAAATCATAAGGAGGTATATTCAAAGGGTTGGTAGCTGCTGGGTACCTAGAGGAATACTTCTGGACTCACTGACATGCCACCATCTTTTTTACGCTTTTATGATTGTAACAGGAAATTAAAGTTTAATCATTAAATCTATAAATGCATTGCTTTCAATTTGTTAACAGACTGTTCATTCATTCACCACAACTCCAGTGGACTATATTTGATTATGCTTCTGCTTCCTGAAAAAGTATTTTTCTAAAACACTATGGTAACCAATGCTCACAGAGCATGAAACCAAGCAACCAGATTTCTGGAATGTATTTCTGGATAGCTTTTATCTAGCAGGAAAGGAGCAGAATGCAACATGTAGGCAACAGTCCCCTTAGTTAAAATGCTGCTAAGTTCTGCAAGCAGAATCTAGTTCTGTCCTCATAGGATCAATGATAGTCATGGGATGGTGAATTCATAGAATCATAGAAAGCTCATCTTATTCCAGCTCCCCTGCCATGGGCAGGGATGCCTTCCTCTAGACCAGGTTGCTCAGAACCCTATCCAACGTGGCCCTGAACACTTCCAGGGATGGGGCAGCCACAACTTCTCTGGACAATGTGTTTCAGTGCCTTGCCCAATGTGTTCCAGTGCCTTGCCATCCTCACAGTAAAGAATTTTTTCCCTAGTTCAAGAGAAATAAACTTTCACGAGGAATGCCAATATCCCATATTAATTTGAATGATATATACCTGATTGAATGTAATGCTGTGCACAGAGCATGAAGAACCCTTGTCTTCACACAGTATGTCCCACAATGAACCTTTTATTTCCATGCTCTGGGAGAAGAGTTGGGCTGTATAATGTCTCTAGGCCTTAATCATGCAAACTCTTACACTTGTATTAATCTGTACAGTTAGCATCCCCACTGAAATTATAAGAACCATCCAATGTGAGTAAGTCTGCAGAGCTTTGTAGAGTACAGGTGCCTTAAAATCAAAGCCACCTACAACAGATATTGGGTTATATTATGTAAACAAAGAATTGGTGCAGTAAATTTCCTTTAAAATACTCTATTGAGGTCTTTGGAGATGATCTAAACAGCAACATATAACATTAAGATGAACCAAAACATTTGTTGATATGTCACTGTCTTCCTCAGATTATTACCTTATGCTGGTATCTGCTGACAACTCATACAAGTTTCAAATAACTAGCCAAGTGGCTTCTCCTATATATGTGGATGATGTCCTAATAAATTGCCTCTTTATCTACATGGCAAAATTTTGTTTTTCACATGAGCAGTGTCTACTTGAATTTCCTCCTCCATTTCTATCTGTCTTCAAAAGTATCAGCAATCTTTCCCGCTCAGGACATAGCTGTATATCTGGATGCCTAATGAAGAGCCTGAGATATACCACCAATCTAAATAAATAAGCCTAAGGACTGTTTTGGTCTCAAAGAATTTGGCAACATACTACAAATACCTAATAACAAGAAAGAAAGTTATTATAGTATTTGTATGCATTTTAAGTCACAATGTAAATCCTAATCTTGAAGTGTTTGTAAACCAAGCATATAACAAGAAATAGCATTTTCATCAAAAAAGGCTTCCTTACCACAGTGCTGTTTTGTTGTAACCTCTTTTTGTGATTTTCATTCTGAAAAATCTTTCTTTTTTTTTTTTTTTTTTCCCCCTTTGGGAGAAAAATTACACATTGCAACTTTGTATATAACAAAGTATTTCCTTTCTTCATTTTGGCAACTTCTCCCAAAAATTCAGTACCTTTTGACTGAATGTGGTGTGACCAAGCCCCCATTTACATTGAGTATTGGGGAGTTACTTGCCAGCAGTGCCTTCTCTTGCACAGGTGTCTGATCCATCCTGAGCTCCTCTGTAGATACTGCAGTGTGTGTGTGTACACTCAGACATGTGTGTAGTCAAAGAACCCCTGTGAAAATACTGTTTGTCAATGAAACACATGCGTTGCTCTCTTGAGTAGTGTATGACAGAATAAATACTTCTCCTCTCTCACACCCCATCTCTCTCTCATGAGGCCCTCTTTGGAATTAGGGGATTTGGGTTTTGGAGCAGAGGACAAGAGAGACTAGGATGGATTTGTGGGTGCTGTAAAAAATTAAAGCTCTTTACAGATAACTAATAGATCTTTTTCTGATTTTGGCATTGGGCATTGCACCCCTGTAGTATTGCAAGAAACTGCAACTAAGACTCCTGGAGAGGAGGAGTGATTGATAAACTGCTGCAGTTGAGAAAGCAGATTCTACTACTGATACTATATTGTGCAATGCAAATCATATAGTCTGCAAAAACATTGATGCAGAAACAAGTCCAGCTTCAGGTAAGGTCAAACTGTGAGTTCCTATAGGTACTATACATACATGATGCTCAAAAACTGTGATGCAACTGCCTGCTGATAATATGCCCAGATGTGAATGCCTTTTCCACCTATAGTCAGAGTTAAACTACTCTTATCTGACCACTTAAATATCTCAGGTCACTCAAATCAGCAAATAATTCCTATTACAACTAGGAAAATATGTAGTTTTGCCTTTTCAGGATTTGTGACAACATAATTATACATAAACTGATTTAGGTAAAAATTCAGCACAGATTTTAGATGATACCTGGGACTAAATCCCAGACATGTATTATTTTCTGATTTAAACTTATAGCAGGGTGAACACTGGTATTTCGGATCCTGTGCCCTTTCTAGTTAAAGAAAATTTGCAAAATGAAACATCCATTTGATATTTGACATAACTCTGAACTCTGTAATGGCCATGTGAAAGACAGTCGCAACAATTACAAAATGACCTGTGACACAAAATAAAAACTATGTAAGGACATCCTCTTCTCAACATGCTTCAGGCTCATTTTGCAAATAACAGATTTGTAAGCAATTAGACATGAATTAAAATAAACTGATCAACTAATTTCAAAGTCTGATACAGATGAAGAATTATCCATTTAATTAATTGGGCATTTCTTTAACACATACTGTGCATAGGTATTTTAAAGATAAAATTTTAGAATTTCTAAAATTTTAGAAATTTTAGAAATTCTTCAGAAATTTTCTTCATTGAAACAATCACTATAACCCAAAATTTTCTTGGACCTTCCTGCAGAAACTGACACAAAAATGAATCAGAAATGCAGAGATTTTTTAAATATCATAAAACTCAGTTTATATTGAATAGAAAGAGTCCTTTCAAATGTTTAATATGTTTCTAATCCATAGTTTTCCAGCTTGTGTATATTTACAGAGGCCTCTCAGCCCAATTGCTTACATATTTTCAGCTTCTTTTTTTTCCTGGGCACTGAACACAGTTTTATTTTTGTGGGATTTTTGGGGAGCGGATTGATTTTTTATTTTGCTTGTTCATTTGGTTTGGTTATGGTTTTTTCAGGGTTTTGTTTGTTTTGGTTTTTTTCTTTTTTTCTTAATTTTTTTTTTCTATTTTATCATTTATTTTTCTTTTGTAGCTTAATTGAATTTGTTTAATCTCCCTATAAATCTTTCTTTGAGTATATTCTGCTTGCATTTTGGCTGAGTACCTCTGTAGCATCACTTAGTGAGAACACAAGGTCACAGGTTTCCCAGGTACAACAATCCTTTCTGAAGACAGGATTTATGTACATTTACCAAAGGAAAGGGGCTCCAAAACTCCATCTGCCCTGGGAACAATCTCACAAAAGAGATAAAAGGATACTATATTCTTGAAATTTTGTTCCTTTCCAAATAAAATATTGAGTTGATTAAAACCCAAGAGTTGAAAGTTCTGTCATTTTCTGTAGGTTGTAATACCTTCAAACAATCTGTCAGACATTTCTGAACTACTCTTGAAACAGATACCAACCTTCATGGATCAAATATCAACCTCTTGATAGCCAAAACTTCCAAAAGTCTTTGCTGTGTTAGCCAGCACATGTCAGTGTGTTTTCTTTCACCCAATTAGATATCATTTTCATTACTGCTTTCTTCTCCTCTCATTTAGTATTTCTACATGCAGAATATTTTAATATTTAAGCAAGTTTTCACATTTTTCCTACTCTGTCTTCCCCCAAGCCTACAGATCTCATCCTGCAATGGCAGAGTGTAATACACCACCAGAAAATAATCAGATACTATGATGATAAAATCAGTATAATAACCTATGTGGAATAAAGTAAATCATTATTCATTCTGATCTTCACTCCCAATTTGGATTTTTATGCTTTGAAGGAACTTATTTCCTGGAAGTACATCTGTGATGTAGTATTTAAATGACAGCATCGTTTAATAGAAATTATTTTCTTCTGTATCATCGAGTCTATTATATTGATAACAACTTCTAAGAATATTTAATTGCCATTCAAACACTTAACCACACAAATACCTGTTCTTTATTCTAATATGAGGTGTAATTTATCTGCTTGTTACAGTTAAAAAAGTTGTGTGCAGGCAAAAAAATATTGCTCCATAATTCATGTGGTCTGTATTTCATAATTTCTCATTGTTAAAATGTTTTATCTGGATTAGAGAGGTCCATTTGCTCTTCTTACTTCTGTTTAACTTTTCTAGTTGGAATATAATCTAAGTATTTTCTACCTCTTTTTTACTCTTCTCTCTTCAGAGTGACAAATGTATTTAATGATCTAGATTTCTATAATATTTTAGCTTCACCTGATACCAGTCCCTAAAGGTTCCTACTTTTTAACTGGAGTACAAACCAAGAAATCTCAGTATATGTATAATAAAAATTTTTTGCATTCCTTTGAATTAAGATAGTAGATGATAAAGTTTAAATCAAGTAATAATATCTTATCTATATTCTACATGTAGATAACTATCAATTTTTTTACATAATTACAATAATATTAAATAAATATTTCATAATATTTGCACAGAATAATTTTATTTAGTTTTATTTAGAATCTGTGTGCTTTTTCCTGTGTATGTATTTTTTGTTCCTAGAGGAATAAGAAGGTTCATGACTAATGCATTTTAAAGAAATTTTGATAAAGAAACATAAGAAAATGTAATGCTCCACATAATATATTGTGTTCAGTTCAGAGATAAAAATCATTCACTTTAAGTGTGCAGAAGGATATTTATCCTGCTTAAACTGAAAATCCCAATACATGTAACCATGATGTTACTGGTGATATTTTCATAGTATTGCCATTACAACTCATGCTTACAGGCAAGACTGCTGGTTAATTTAAGTCTCCAAGCAAGACTTCTCCACTGCCAGTTCATTTCTTAATTCAAAGCAATGTGGTGTTTTTAAACTACAATTACTTTTATATAACTTGTCTAAAAGAACACACGTGAACTGAAGCCCAGAATGTCCATGTGAACAGAACGTGAACAATACTCTGCAGTACTTCACAATAAAAATAGGTTAACAAATGGGGGCAAGAAATCCCAGCACTTCAGGGCACAGGTACACTGCTGTTAATGGGCAGTGTTGATCAGAAAAATAAAACACTGACTTTCAGACGCTGCCAAGATTCTACAAATCCTGTGATTGTTTGCAAACTTTGGCTATTTGTTTGCTTGCTTAGTTGTGTGGAATTCTGGCATTCAAATCCAGGTGTTAAGAACAATTCACAAACTAAGATGAATGTGAAGTATGTTTGTGTGAGACTGGCAGGGGTGGGAGTAGGAAGGCATGGCCTAAACCTGAGCACCTAGAATTGCTCAGGTGCTGAGCAATTGCTACTTCTTTTCCAGAGTGACACCACCATATGCATAAATGTAAGTCTCAAGTGGGAGTACAAGCAGGTCTCAGAATAAGCCATTAAGCCTGTTTTTTTTTCCCCCATATGCTGCTTAGGGACAGAACACAGTAGTGCTACATGCTAGAAACAGAAAAAGCAATTCAGAATCTGCTTCATAAGAAGAAAAAGTTATTAAAAATATGTCTTTTTGGTACTGCTTGAAATGTATAATCTTTTTTTAAAGTGCTGAGCACAATATAAATGCAGATTGTGCTAGATTCTACTAACCAAAAAGCCTAGTCACAGCGTTATGACAGCTTTATGACATTTAAAAATCATAGCATGTGAAAACATGGAAGAGATGGCAGGTGGGAGGAAGTATTTGATATTCAAGAGAAAATATTAATGGATGTGTCTAAAATGTAACTACTTTTTAACATGTCATGCTTAGGAATATTTGCATAATATTATTCTTTAAATTGCAGTGTGTACATATTAATTTCACAGTGTTACTCCCAATAAGTCTGTCATCTGTACATTCAATGGGCCCAGTCTAGCACACTTGCATCTCCTTTCCATAGACATTTGGAGTCTCAATTTAACAAGTGTCTCAAAAGCAAGACAACCCAGACAGGCACGAAGATTTTGGGGAAAAACTGAAAGCCCCCAAACACATTCTGTTCTAGGAAATCATGTCTTGCCACATGAAGGCTTGTCCCAATCTACCTTCTGCCCCTTCCTCAAATACATTGTTTCTTAAATTACTCTTCTTCCTCTGGATAATGCCTGTTATCTAAGTATTCAAAGTCCAAAGTCTGTTTCAACCTGCAGAAGAGGTGAGAAAGAAAGGAGAACAGAACAGTTTAGAAACAGGACTGAGAAGCTTAAAAAAAACGCAAACAAAAAACCTCAGTGATGAAGAACAATAAAGCAAAGCACGGTGCTCCGTATATGCCCTTAGTGCTTGGTGTTATGTAGTTCCTTGCACATTTTTACCTCTTCCATTCTGCACTTGCCACTTTTCCCTAGGAAGTACATCATCAGATGCATGTGAAATGTGGCTGCAATTTTTTTTCCCCAGTTTTAAAAATATTATGCTTTTTATTTGCAGAATGAGTCAGGCTGGAAGGGACCACAGCCGGTCACTTGGCCCCAGCCCCCTGCTCAAGCAGGGTCATCCCAGAGCATATGGCACAGGTTGTGTCCAGACAGTTAAATGTTCAATAGAAACAGAAAAAAAAACCCCAGGGCTTTATGTGTCTGATCTCATTATCAGTTTGAACAAAGTCTTCTCTTCTATATGGTGGCATTTTGGACTTTAGTTTGATACCCATTTGCAGTGGGAAGCAGGAGTTGTACCATAGATCCTGTAAGCCCAGGCTGAAAAATCCATGATTTTTTTCTTGTACTACATGCCACATCATTAAAGGCAAAACCACCCTGCAATATTTAAGGCTTCTACTCTGTTTACTGTTAAAAGCATGAAGAGAACATTGCAGTCACTGAGACTCAAGAAGACTAAGACACACACATGAGTATAAATTTGAACACCACCATTTTCTAGCAGGTCCCTGCCACCTTAGGTATTCAGAATGACACATGGGGAGCACATTTAGACCTGTAAATCTGCCATTCACTTCCTCTCTTATGTTCCTCTTTCTAACATAAGCAACTTCCTCAGAACTTAATTTCTTCACAGTGTAGTTTCTATTTAAGATTGAGTTGCACCTGCTAAAGAAGCATTTTTTGCTTTGAAACCATTGTAAGCTAGTAGGATACAGAATCTTTAGGACATATTAACATCTTAAAAGAAAATTGGCAGAAAAAACTCTATAATCTCACTTATTTAATTTATTATAGCTGTTGGTCTTTCTTATAGGGCAGTTGTAAAAAGGTTAGAAAATATTTTAACTCATTTTTATCAAGCCATCCATCCTCATCCTTTCTAGAATTTTCTTATTATTTACTTAATTTCATTCAAGTAGATCAGAAAACAAAGCTGTCAATACTGTGTAAAAACAATCCTCCGAGAGGGTTAGAAAAATGAAACTGTTGAGAAATCACAAGAAAATTGTAGAACAGCTGTTCATTTTTGCTATATATTATGAAAATTAACCAAAAAACTTCAGACATAAAAGATGCACTAATAAAAATAGCATCCTGAAGATACCAGTTTAAACTACAAAACAATAATGCAAGTATATTTAGATGAAATTTCCCTTAAATGTTCCAGGAAAAACTACTTAAAACTAAGCCTTTGGACATATGACAGTTTTTAAGATGCTGTAAAAATGAAGCAAGTTAGTATCTCATCCAGTTATTCATTTTGAGAAAATGCCAAAGCCACAATAGTTATATCTCTACTGTTCCAAGATGAGGCTTGTAGCTCTCAGCTCCTGTAGCTTCTGACATATCCAGGCTTACTGCCTGGAGATATTTGAGGGAAAAAATCACATACACAATCCTATTTTTACATGTCTGACTAATTTCTAAAAGTAGATTGGAAGCTCTACAGGATGAAATTAATGAGATGTTTTTGCTGAAATCTTTACACTTCAGGTAACCAATAATTTATGTTTCATTTGCTGCTTCCTTATGAAAATAAGAAAATATAGAATGAAGTAAAAAGACATAAAAAGCAATTGCCTTAAAGACTTGCTTTATAATTGTTCAAAAGGTGTGAAATAATTTTTTCAGACTTCCTTCTCCTTGTAGTAATGATTGTAACAATATTGCATAGAGGATGGTATTAAAAAAAAGGAAAATACTTATTTTTGAGTCTTGGCTATTCTTTCTTTTATAAACACTGTTTGAAGTCTGAAGTTAGAATGAGCCTTTGAAAATATCCTCTTTAACTACTGAGGCTACAAAGTTAAAGAGAGCATGAAAGGAGGAGTTCTTTCATACTCACACCCAACTGATTAAGCATTAATGAAATTATCAAACTTTGCAAGACTGATGGCGGGAGAAAAAAGAGTTGCCAAGTTTGCTGAGAGCCTGACCCTGCAAGTGGCCTCCTGTGCTCATACAAAGACCTATCAAAATCTGCCTTTTCTGAAAACAAGGGCTTGCTCTGTCTGGGTGGAGCTCCAAGAGCAGAGCCCATATATGTGTATGCTGACAACGTCGTATGGAACTTTGCATAAGGAACATTAAAAACATTTTAATTGGTTAGTTAGCTTAAGGCTCTATGGTTAGGCTTTCCCAGGTCTACAGACATAGCACAAAAAGTGACACCATGTATTCCACACCCATCAGAACCTATCGTTCCAAGGCTTGTATTTAATTCCAAATTATCTCAAAATAATCTTATTTTCCTTTAAGAAAGGAAAGTGGCAGAGCTACTTGAAGGGAAACAGGGGTTTGGATCCTGACTTCTCAAGTGTACACAGTGGGCCAGGACAACAGCCCTGATCCAGGAATTGAGGCTGGGTTTCCCTTCCCTAACCACTCCCTCCCAAGGAGTGAAGCACACACTACTTTTATTCTTCAGGGGCAGCTCCTCTCCCAGTCAGGGTGAGATCTGCACAGGAGGAGCAGGGTCCACCTAAACTAAAGTTGTGTTTTAACTGCGTGGGTGCAGGATCTGACTCAGCATACGTCAAACAAATGACAAAAGTGAGGGGGAATTTCTGGTGATAACCTCCTCCTAGGAAAAGGGAGGTTAGATGTGCTAACACCCTGAAGAAAGTCACTCAGGAGTAGAAAAAACTTGGAGAGATTTGCCATACAAGTCATCCCCAGGATTCAGTATAGCTGACCAGCAGATATTCCTACATAAGAAATGAAAATGCAAGTGAATTTAGGACTAGTTAAATAAAAATACTGCAAACAAAAATATATATGCAAAGTTAATATCAGTTCTGTGGTCCTCCATTACTGATATAAACTGAAGAGAAATACTCTCTTAGCAAACTGAAATGCCACAACAGCAACACCCTCAAGAGACCTATTTGTGATCACTAGTACTGAAGTTCATTTTCTTGCACACCCAAGCTGAAAAAGAAACAGACCTTCTAACAAATTTAAACCTCTCTCAAAAAATGCACATGTACATATATTCTTGTCACCAGTTAAAACAAAGGGCCCAGAAAAGCAATTGTTTACTGCTGGGCATTATGAAAAATTTATCTGCGTTAAGTTAGTTTCAATAGTCAAAATGTTTAGCACATGAATGAAATTGCTCTTTTTTCTTTTAAATAAAAAAACCCTGCCTTTTAATGGACTTTTTGCACTCACCCAGAGATTTGCAGAATTTTGAGTACAAATGTGTGCAAAGCCCTAGACTTAGTGAGGAAACTACTCCTGGTTTTCTTATGGTTGTTAATTTTTCAGGGGCAAGCTGAAATGATTTCATCTGTACTGATCCTGTATGAAACTCATCCCTGTGCACAAAAACAAGCACACAGTTTTATGCCATACAAGATTTCAGAATAACAGCAATATAGAAACCACCACATAAGATGAAACCTGGGGCTCGTAAGTCCAGAGCTAGGTTTCTGAGAGAGCCAGGACCAGGTATTTACAAGGAGGTTTAGGTGAAGCACAATTAATAGAGAACTGGTTTATTTAATTCCAGCTTGTGTGTCTTTTGGTTTATAGTTTGTGAATAAATCTCCTTATGGATCTCAGACCTGAGTGGAGAGTAATTAGGTGAATCCTGTGGTTTTGTTCAAGTGTAACACTGGCAACCAGATTCCATTTGTGAAAACTGTGAATCCAATCTTCACTCACAATGGCTGTTCCTTAGAATTTGTTCTGTATCTGCCAGTAATTTGATGTGCTACAATGGTCCTAACTTGCTAAAACCTTTGAGTATTTCAAAAAGGCATCATTGGAGTACAAAAAACTTCTGAAAGAATTGCCATGCCATTTACCAGAGCTGTTATGGAATACACTTCTAAGATATTTTTTGCCTCAAAATAGTTATTTAGATCTTTTATTATTTCATGCAGAACTCAGGTTTACTCCTTGAAATGAAAATATAAGATATCACCAGTTGTTCAAAAGATTTAAAATTAAAAAATTAAAAAGTAAGCCTTTTCCTGGTGGATTTTCTATATTATAGATAATTTCTGGTTCTCAATTTGTGTACTTCATAGAAATTGTGTAATAACAAAGTAACCATACTATTAGAAGGCTTTCAAAGCCTCTGAGAATGCCAGTAGCCTGACAAACTTTAAAATACAGCTATTTGTCAGAGTGTTAATTCTTGTAAAAATTGTTGCTGATCAAATATCTATGGAAAATTCTGGTTTTGGACAGTATTGCAACAGCAACCCAGTATCTCAGTCACCAGGCAGCCTTGAAGACTCACAGTGTCCTACCCCACAAATATCAACTGAATAGGGGACTCATCAAAAACCTGAATAATCTTTAGGATACTTTGATTCATTGGTTGATTCATTGGATCCATTGATTCATTGGATATTTTTTTTTTAAGTTGATAAAGAGAAATGAAAAGTGCCAAACCAGCTTGCATTTCAGTACCAGTGTTAAAGACCAGCACTGCTCATCATCACCTGGATTCAGCCAAGCCTGTTACTTCACACAGACATGTTTATTACATATATATATTACACAATAGTACAGTTAATTCATGGAAACACACAGAGTACACGCAAAAATATATTGTGCTCATGGAGCAGAAGTATCTATTGTACTTCATTTTTTATACCTCATAAAGCCTACAAACATCACCATTAAGGGCAAAGGAGGCCATAAACAAAGTCAATAAGGAGAGCAAACAGTTCAGAGAATCATAGAATCATGGGATGGCCTGGGTTGAATGGGATCTCAGAGATCCTCTTGGGCCACTTCTTGAGCTTGTCCAGTTTGTATGAAACTTTTTTGGGGGATCTAATCTCTGTCTTTGGACTTTGCTTCTTGAAAAAAATGTCACTGACTGCCAGATATATAGACCAGGCAATTTTTGAGAGTGGTTGCCAAAGAAAGAAAGTATGGAAGGTGTAGGGATGAGGTGGGAGAAAGTAATTTATTTACAGAAAATAAAGCTTTGATGATTAATTTTATTTCACTCTTTTAATTAAAATAATTTTTAAAAATTGTCCTGTCAAAGACATATTTGGGGAAATCTTTCTAAATCACACTGATTTTTGTTTCAGAAAAATGATTAATGATATTTAAAGAGAGGCTGTTAAAAATAAATTAAATTAGCTGCTTGAGCC
Organism: Urocynchramus pylzowi; assembly: GCA_013397555.1. NCBI lineage: Eukaryota > Metazoa > Chordata > Aves > Passeriformes > Fringillidae > Urocynchramus > Urocynchramus pylzowi. The sequence continues at coordinate 379,984 of VZRH01007515.1, forward strand.
ATAATGATTTGTTTTCTTGGATATCTCATGTTGATAAATAAAACATTTATTATTCAAAATCAATCAAAGCATTACAATTTAATTACAATTTATATCCGTAAAGAAAACACCATGATAAATTGTGGTGATGGAGACCAGAATATCTTGATATAAGAAGAAAAAAATCAGATAATATCAACAGCCATCTTTTTGCTAGAGCTGGTAAAGTTAATGGATTCATTTATTGTTAATAATTATATCTAGCAACGTTTTGAACAAAATATCATAATAAAATACCAGAATAATGAATCTTAGAGAAATGAATAATTTGAATATGCCAAAGATTCAGAAAAAGAGAGTCCAGATGTTGGGGGAAAAAATAATTTTTTTATTGTTGGAACTTTTTTTCTGTTGTTGTTCTCTGATCAGTAGTCCAAACTTTTAATATGAAATTCTTTTGAAAAGTTCTTAAAACTAACATTTGTAATCACTAGGTATTTTTAAGCCAAGATGTTCTCCTTCTCTGCAAGGGTGATTGTAGACTAATTTTCAAAAAAAACCAAGACTATCACACTACACACCCAAATGGCAGCACAGGTTAAAGCAGATATCCATTTTTTTAAAGGACATAAAAGATATTTGGAGCAATTTGTATAAAAAAAATTCAGGAGAAGATCCAAAGGGATGAAATTTCTCCTTGGTAAACTGAGACTGAGAAAGCTTTTTAAGTGTTGGCAGCACCACAGAAAAACCCAATGTCAAGAAATTAGAATAATCAGAGGATGATCAAAGAACAGTTTATATAAAATAAAGGTGAGATTAACAGTACTGATAAAACGGTATAGCTACGGACTACTTTAACATAAAATAAGAAAGACTTGCAAAGGAACACCATGATCTTATTTAGTATTTTAGCTGTATTTGGTTATTCTAGCCAGGGCTAAGATAAGCCTATAAAAAAGCACAAAAACTTTTAATCTAAGGCAAACCACATCTATGTACTGTGAACACAACATTCCATCCAAAACAGCAACTTTAATTCATTTTGTCCACATCATTCTATTAAAAAAAAAAAAAAAGGATAAAAAAATTATCATATGTGTGTAGGCAACATTAAAGCTGCACTGCATGTAAATGATATTGACCAACTCCCTCATGATAAAACAGGTGGACAAAAAAAGGTGTTTTCTGCAAACTACCTACAACAACAGCCAGCCAAACTGAAATTCCACAGGTAAGAAACAGAATTCAGCCTATGAACCTAGGCACAGCAAGAGTGTAATTTGGTGCTTTACCTTAATTTTTTTGATACCAATGAAACCAGATCATTGCCTCTAATTTCAATAATTTCTGAATCGTACTTTGTTAATTTCAGAAATGATGTTTATAAATTTCCAAAGCCATCTCTACTTCCCAATAGTCACTAGAGCATTGCTTTGCCATTCCCATGGCATTAAAATACCATCCCTGGAGTTCTCAGCAGACGGTTTTGTTTGCAATGCTGAAATGCTGGTAGGTAGAGGGAAATCGATAGCAAAAAAAAGCTCCACTTGTTAGACTTTGATTAAAACAAAAAAGCCCATAAATATTAGTGTAAAATGTAAGGAAACAAGGAAAAAATAAAAGAAGGGAGAGAAACAATAAAAGTCCAAACATCTGGAAAATGTGGTAGATTTCCTATCTGAAAATGATAGAACTCTTAAAGTTTTAACTGCTTTGGTTTTGAGTTTTTTAAATTAAAAACTAACAAAAGCTTTTTGAATATATTTATAATAGATTTTGCAAATTTTATCCAACAATTCAGAACACCAGTCTCTCAGAGTTAGTTGTCAAATATCTGGAAAATATTTTTTCTGAAAAAAAACATGATCATGCATATTTGCTTACCTGGTCAGTTAAACAAAATTCACTGGCCAGAGCAGAACACACTGTAAAAGAAACCTGCAAAGAGGAAAAAAAATCTTCATTATAATTTATTTATCTCTCTCATATTTTTGATGAAAAATTTAGTAATGAGTGGTTATTCTTATATAGAAACTGCAAGCATCAAAATCATTCTAAATGAAAAGCCTCTTAAAATCTAGCAGGTCCCTGTCTGTTGAGAAGATTTCTGACTGTGTGGCAAGATTACATTTATAAACAGAACTAAACCCAACAGACATACCATACCATGCTATTCAAAGAAATGTTTAAGGTTATCTGTTACATAGGTAGTATTAACTTTTGTATATTTTATTCAAATCCAAATCTATAACTATCATTATAAAGGATACTCAGATGTTAAGATGGTAAAAAAAATAAAAGGCATGTATTTCTCATTAAATGTTCTTCAGGGCACTGAAATATATAGAGTTACTTTACTTTCTATAACATTTCAAATAAATATAATGTCAAAAGAAGACTGTAATTTGATGAATATTAACATCAAAAAATGCCAAGTATTTAGCCTTCCTGAGCAACTTTTTTTATTTCAATGAGTACAGAATATGCTACTGTTTTTAATTACTTAGTCACGCAGTATTTCCATGGGAACTCCTCTTCAGCCTATGCACAAAAAGACATTCAAGAAGTTCAAGCACTGATATTTTGTGAAATTTCATTGATTGACCTGTGGTCTGGAGAGACATTAAATAAGAAGTATTCAAATCCTCATGGAAAAAACAGTGATAATTTTGCTATGGTCCATATATTCTAATCATGAATGCTTTGACTGTGTTGCAAACACTGCACAACTAAAGTTCAGCAAATTCCTTTGCAGGAATAACATTGTCCCAGATGAGTTCCTTGGTGCCAAGAAATCAGACTGAAAACTGAATACTTAATTTGGGTCACATGGACTCATTTTTTTCAGAGGACTCAGCATTATACCAGACTTTTTATATTCAAGGCCCTGCTCAAAGGTTTCAGTTGCAAACAAACACTGAGCACATTGCAAATAATTTTCTTGATAAGTAAATATCTAAGAAGTGTTTTTGGATTGGATATAATCTTCAGAAATTCTGTTAGGAAGAATGATATTTGCCAACCATTATCACCAGCACCACTGCTAGAAGATGCAGATGATCCTCCTCAAGGTCAGGGAATAACTGACAGCACATTCCATCCTTTCTTCATACTGGTGTGACAGAAGGGATTTTTGGAAGTGTTTCACCAGACATTTATTGACCCCAAAGAAAGAAACACAGTTTCAATCCTGGACTCTTGAAGCTGGGTCTTGTAATAGGAAGTGTAAAAATAATGTCAACAAAAGACTCTTGAAAAGGATTATGGTGAGACAGAAAGACAGTTCTTTCACCTCTCTACCAGCCATCTGAGACAGCAGTTTTTGCCATACGGAACATCATTCCATGCCTGTGTGTTGGCCAACATGTCCTACATTTTTCACTGAAAGGGAAACCACTGACCATGATGCTGAAGATTTTGGAATGGACCAACAAACAGCAACAAGAAAAGGTATAGACAATGTGCAAACCCTGTCAAATCAGCCCAGTATTCAGCAAAGCCTAGAGTATATCTTGCTTAAAATCTTTCTGATGCAACCAGGCTAGTTTATCTTAATTCAGAACCTGTGATTTAGGTCGAACAACTTTGAACTGAAAGGGTCATATCCTCACCATTTCCTCAGCCATCTGCCTGTTTGTGACTTTTGAGAACACCTATCTCATTTCAGAAAGACTTATTGTGTGAGTCTTAACCACAGCCCTGTTATTGGGTTTGCACTACTGGACTGTGCATGTAACTGTAGATAAAACACTTTCTCTGCTCAGATCTAATAGCAGGGAAACAGTTTAACAGCAAGACAATCTGAGCAAATGCAAAAACAGGGAAAAATGACTGATGATGGGATAAAGGATAAAATAAACTGGTGAGTGTGCTTTTGTAAGATTCGCTCTACAAAATCCTTTATTCTGAGGTCCTCCATGGGAATGAGTTTTACTATGAAAAAAAAAAAAAAGTCAACAAAATCCAAAAATCCAAAAAACCCCAAATCTAAAACCAACAGAAAACATAACCAGAATCTGTTCTGTTTAAGAAAGCCATGTTTGCATGACTATCGCTATGTGCTCTAAAAGACAACAGTGTTTGCCAATGACTTTCATCTCCCTTTTTCCTGACAGTGTTGTTAGGTCACCAGTTATGTCCCCTCAGCCTCAATCACTCATGGTTAGACTCCAGTACCAAACATGGACGCTCCTGATTGTTACATTTTTTTAGTATTAGGGAGCAAACTATCTTTCCTTGTTAGATTCCTGGGTACTTTTGCTGTTCCTTTCAGTAACAACGTGATGTGCATGAAAACTCACAAGAGTAAATGCACTCATGAGAGATGGGATGCAATTTGCAGATTTGGCCAGGTCTCAGAACTGTGATGGCCACCCATCCCTGCTGATGCTGACATTGCTGACAGCACTCCTGAGCCAGCCTAAATCCTCAAACCTATGACTCTGCTCTGGGAAAAAAACCAGCAGCTCCACTTCCTTCATTAATTGTGTCACAGCCTCTTTCAGAACAAAAGATACTGCTCACTCCTCCTTAGTCAACTTATCTCTGCATTGCTTAGAGAAAATAGTTTCAATTCTTTACCTCCTAGTGAATCACAAACGTTATTCCCACTTGCTCTGGAGGAACAGGCATCATAAAGAGTATGATGAAAACCAGGATTTTTTAACTTGTGATGATGTCCAAGCAAGAAATGAAGAAAGTTTCCCTTCTAGTTTCCAGACACAGTTGCCAAATTCTTATTTTCAAATGGAGCACATATGATGTAAAAAGCATCAAGTTACAGGAACAATTACCATGCAGTTCTAAAGATACAATTTTCACAATCCCTTTAGAGGAGAACAGTATTTTTATTCTCTTTTTATCCCTCAAACGTTTAACAATAATCCTGTTTTATGCATATTAATTTTAAGTCATAACGAGAATTGGAAAGGTATTGATTTCAATGGCAGTTAAGGGCTAAATATCTTTATATGAAGTCACAGCCTTCATCCTATTAAATTTCTACATTTATTGTCTGCACACAAATCGTTATAAAGCAGGCATTACTCAAGAAAGAACTCAAAAGCAAGAGAAAAGCCCAATTAACAAGGAATTCAATGCAATTATGGAAGTTCGGAAGTTGCCTGGGGTGGTGTTTGCCTGTAAATCATTGGGGAAGATGAAAAGGGAAGAGTTTGTTTCATCCCTACTTTCAAAGTATTATTTTCACTTCAGGTCCACATTGTTAATTTTTAAACCTGAAGTATCAGGACTTCTACAAAGTCACGGGTTAGGAACAAAGGTGCCATTAACTGGGTTTCTGGGGGATCTTCATTTTGCAACACTCATCAGTGCTGGGGTTACTTTTATCAGTAGCTGGAGTTCTTGTCTATAGCTCTTGGATGTTTGTACATAATTATACTGGCTTTTCTGACCCTGCTCCTGTAGACAGTAAAATCAGCTCAGCACAAACAATCCTGGAATGCACATTATAATGCCTGAACTTCTTCTATCCCATTCCACACCCATTTATGAGAAAAAGGGAAAAGAAATAAGAACAGAGAGCCCACAGAAATGCACACTAGATAATTAAAGTAAGGACTTTTTGAAGTATTAAAATCAACCTTATTTTATTATTGTGGACTCAAGTCTTCCTTTAAAAAATGGCTTTGTACATCCTCCACCTAACCATGAAGAAAAGAAATTTATCAGTTTAGATGCCTGCTTAAAAAATTTGTGGGAACAGGAAGCATCCCAGTGGAATACCTTTGTGGTAGCATCAAGGCATTTCAGGACAGCACAGATTTCATTGCACAGTGTTTTTATGACCTTTTTTTTTTTTTGTATAATACTGCAATGGGCTTCATATACCTTACAGCAGCAGCCCACTTGGCTGGTTACAAACGCAATAACAAATATGTCCAATGAACTTTGAGAGCTGCAAATTCCTGCCTTCCAGCATGTCTCTGTTTTAACCCCTGTGTCAGCTACCCACAGCTTTCCAGCTTGGAATTGGGTTCCTGTTCTCAAGGTGGATTTAGATATACTGTGATACATCACTCATGGGGTCATAACACTTATTTTCCCAGTTTTTAGCTGTAGCACTTCCCTAGAATACTACCAGTTGAACCTAACAAGTGTTCCCAGGGTGCCCCCAGTGCTCCTAGGACACTGGTAACTCTATTCAAAAAACTTACACTTTTCAAGAGGAAAAGGTTATTATTACTGGAGATGGTAATAAGTGCATGCAAAAAAAAAGCTAATAAAATCCTCTAAATTTCATCAAAAATGCTTACAATCAATGAATTTAAGTGTTTTCGTTAATGCATGTTTCCTGCTGAACAGGGTCAATCTGAAAAGACTGAGAAGTCATATTTAATTAAAAAAAACCCCAAAAACATAAAGAAGTCACCCACCAGTACCTCAGATACTAATAAACCTGAACTGGATAATTTTGTAGGCAAAAAAGGTATTTTTTATAATTCACATTATTTTTTATATTTCAAACAAATAGTAATGTATGAGAGGAACCAAACTCACTTTCTTTCTTTCTTTCTTTCTTTCTTTCTTTCTTTCTTTCTTTCTTTCTTTCGTGTGATAAAAACCACAAACTATTTAGAGGGATTTTCATCATAGGATTTTCAAATTTTTTTGAAAAAATATTTTGTGAATGGTTGTCTCAAAAGCATGATACAGAAAAATGAATCAAATATTTTATTAAATGAATTTGAGTTCTTCAAGTTTTTTTGCAAATTGTGATTGATTTGGGTGTAAAAACTTAACTCTTCTTTCCCCAGTGAAATCTGTTCTAATTTGTAAGGCTTCAAGCTCACTTCAGTTCTTAAATTAGGGGTAAAACTAGAATCAAATATTGGCTTTGCTAATTGCAGTCAGATTCCTACAAGAGTACCCAAGCAATGACCAATTTATCAACACAAAGCTTATATTACTTTTTTCATTTTGTTAGTAGTGTTTTCATTTTGTTAGTAGTATTTTCAGTCACTGCTACAAAAAGAAAGGACAAAGTCTTTGAAGTATTTTTTACTGCTAAAATATTTAAACCAGTATTGATTTTAATATATTTTCTAGGGGTTGAATTGCACTGTAAACTCATTTTAGCAGAAAAAGAGAGAAGTAAAACCTCCACTTTGGAGGAGGATTGGAAGGCACATCCACACCTCCCACTGAGTCAGCATCCCCTGAAGCTCACTCCCCCTGGCAGCTACTTTGTGGGGCACCCAGAGCAGATCTACAGCCAGGTAACCCTCCTGGAAATCACCTTCTTCATCTCCCTTCTGCTTTCCTCTTCTTCTCTGCAATTTCTCCAGGGTCTGAAGTGCTCTCCCATGGAGAAGAAACCCCTCATCCAAATGCTAGCAGGAGCAAAACTATCCTATTCCAGACTGGTGAATACAAAATACTACACAGGGATAGTAGCTCACAAACTGATCTTAAATACCTCACTATAGGTGCAGAAGAAATCCATTAAACAATACACCAGAGAAAAAAAAAGCACATCCTGCTCAGCCCTGGCTTATTACATTAGCATTTCTTTTTTGATTAAAAAAAAAATCCAAAAAAACCACAGAAGAGTAAGCACTATATTAGTTATTTATCTAGTAGACTAACTTGGTTAAGATTTTTGGCATTGATTCAGTTGAGCTTTGTAATTTGTCTTGTAACATTTTTCAATGTACCACATGAATGGAAAGCTGAATTTCAAAGAACAGAAAAGCCACAAGTTACATAACAATGGCTGCAAAGTGGAATTTTTAAAAATTCATAGTAGGTATAATTAGCTCAATAGAAAATAATCACATTATGTTTCAGTGCATCTTTAAAATGTTCCAGATGTTTTATGCTTTCAGTACTTCATTTGTATTTACTTAAATCCTTCCTAAACAAAGTTTGTAGAAGAACAGTACATAGACCTGACAGCTAAATGCCAAATTGCTCAATTTTTCACTAGTGTGACTAAACAGGAGAAATTTATATTCTGTTTGTTGCTCACCCCCTCAAACAAACCAAACAAAAACCTCATCTAGCAAATCCATCCGAATAGTGTTATACAGGAGGTGAGATGGCATGACATGCCACTCTGTACTTTTGTTTTTTTCTTATGAAAGTGAATGGTCTCAGCAAAGCAAAGAAAATAACAAAACAAGGAAAAAGACCTCTAATCCCTGAGATTCTCAAAGATAATTCTTAAAAATTTCACCTTCCAAATCCAGTCAGATACTCTCTGCACCTACACTTTATCCTAAAGATTATTCTATTATTCTCTACCTTAAAATTTTGATATCTGCTCTTAGAAAAATTCCAGCTCATCTTTCCCAGTACAGCTTCAGTATTCCCGCTGCTTTCCCTTTTGTTGACTGCCTCATCTCTCAGTATTTTTCCACACAAGTCGCATCCCCCAGCCATAACTATTTTTGCATCAGGAAGCTGTTGCCTCCATGGCCAAGCACTTACTGACGATGCACTTTGCACTATCCCGAGTGAGGAGCAAGCTGTGGTTCCATCGCCCGTGGACAGCCTGGCTCCCTCTCACAGCCAGCCCGAGGTCTCCTCCTGGGGCCCAGTGCAGACAACTGGAGCTGGTGGAATTTACAGCGCCACCGTGACCTCTGCCTTTAACCTTGAAAGAGCTCTGTTATCTCTAGAGCACCCTTCTTCCCTCCGTTGAAACAGACAGATTCCCTGCAGAGGTTTTTCAGCAGGAGAGAAGTATTTCAATAATTCTTCTTCTTCTGACTATTCTAATACAGAAATCTTCTCATACAAAATGGGGTTTTTTGCTGTAAACTATAAATCTTCTGGTTTCTGATCCTTCTGTGATGTCCTCCTCTGCACAACTTCATCTACAACATTAGTGTTTCACTAGTTAAACACAATAAATTGACATCAGTATTTCAGTAGCTGCTACTGTTACTCTCTCCCTCTTCTCCAACATATTCTCCCTCTCCTTTTCCAACTCCCCAGTTATGTCTTGAATTATATTGTCTACCAGAAGAAAAATCCTTCTGTTATATCCTGTTACCTGATTCTCTTCCATTTTTTGTTCCTGTATGTCTGACTTGCAAAAAGAAGTAACCATTCTAGAAATATCCCTCTTATAAAGTACTTGCTTGTGTTGCTCCTTCACTTCCTCCTCTCTCAATGCAGAATTTCATAAGAGCCTTCTCTCATTCCCTGGCATCTTCTTGGACCAAGTAATTCAGTATTTTTCTACTTTAGTCATGTCCAGCCACAGCTCAAAGTACTGCCTCCCACCAAGAAGACTCTCTTGGTTCTTACACAAGAGCAGTTCAGTGCATTGCTGATATTTTCATCCTCTAAGGTTCATTGGGCCTCTGTCTCCCAAGATATTAATGAAATAACATTAATCACTGGGCCTCTGTCTCCCAATATACTAATTAATGAAAGAAATTAATCCCTGGTGCATGGATATCGCATATACACATTCCAGCCTAAACTGTGCTTTGAGGTACTTAGACAAGCTTCCTTACTGAATAGGCCAAGCACTTGACAAGCTTTAGGTATTCATGCCCACAACAGCCCTGTAAGAGATCCCTATTTTTACCTGATGAGGAACTGAGGCATAGGAAAACTACTTACGCTACTTAACATTGGGATATCTGTGATAACTCAGGAACCACGACTAAGTCTCTGATAACCCAGACTAGAATGCCAATCTAAAGACCATTCCTCCCACTTCCTGAGTGATAAGGGTTCAGCAAATCTTATGTACATAGATTTTCTCCTGCTGCCCCTGGAATGTTCTGTGCATAGACGAGCTATCTTGGCTGGCTTGAAAGCAAAAAATGGAGTGTCTTTTCCTCCCCCTATACCCATTTAGACATAAACTGGTTAGCCAGAAGTATTTTGCTGTGTGCAGCATTTTTTAGTCTTTGATACAAAAATTGGTGTTCCTATAGGTATAAACATATGCAGTTAAAGAAAAGCATAGAAAAGGGGAGAAGAAAGAAACATGCTACGCATGGTTTGTGTACAGAATTCCAAAGCAATTGTAAAATCCATGCTTTTTTCAGTACCATCTTATTTCTTAATTCCTCGGGAAAATATGTCTCATCACACCATACTGTTCAACATCCTTTGTCAAAGCTTTCATCAAATATGGAGCAAAAAATAAAAATTCTAAACATTGCTGTATTCAGGATAGTGATACCCACTTTATTTACTGAAGACTGGGATTTTCTCCCTGCACCTGAGTCTGTTTAAATGAGATAGCTCCACTATATCATGAAGAAATACTGCCTACATAGAGATAGCAGCCAGAGGTAGCTGCTATGACTTTGCCAGTACAACTCCTCAGATATGGAGTTATTACAAATTATTATCTCTATCAGACAGGTAAGTCTGCTGAAGTGAGGGGAAGAGACAAGAGAATGAAGAGGAAAAGGTGATGAAGGCAAACAGTGCTTGTAAATCACGTGCCTAATGCAGACAAAATCATAAATAAAAATGATTTCCAGTGAACCAGTAATACTTCAGGAGATAAAATGTTTTTATACCTCATTAAACAAAATTTTTGTTTCCTCGGACTAAAACTGTAAAACCTCTATATCCAAGCTTATATGAACTTCAAAACAAACCAAATATTCTTTCTGAAAAGCAGCAACTTTATTAACTTTATTAATCTGCTTCATTGATACTGCACACTTTCCACATCCCATGTATTAAGCTAGTCAACCTTAGTCTATTGTTTATTCTCTAAGTTTCTCAAGATAAGATGAAAATAATACCTGACAATGAGGAGTCCTTTTAAACAACTTAGACTGCACCTATATTGGTTGTTTGGTCCTGTTCCCATAACAAAGCATGGTTTGTGCACAGTTGAAACATCTCTTATCTAGTTTACTTTACCATTTATAACTTACTAAGCAATATCAAAAATGTTGAAAATAGCAGCTTAAAATTATATCACAGGAATAGGAAAAAATGGCCAGTTGTGCTGCAGGGAAGAAATAACTGTGTTCCTCATTCATTTAATATGATCCTGAAACTGTTTTCGTATAAAAGTATAAATATTACTGTAATAATCAAGAGGTAGTTTTGAGATCCATTAGCTTCTATAAATACTATAGCAGAAAATATTCTTTATGAGAATCTATAGGAGCACCACTGCTGCAGTACTGGGCACACAGTTTACTTTTATAATGTACAGACAATTCTAGAATAATGTACAAGTCAGTTCTACCAATATATGTTATCCCTTGTTTCCATGTACACATCAGAGCCACAGTGTCCATTTATGTACAATAGATCTAAATTAGCCCAACTTATGGATGTGTCCCAAATTGCAACTTTTAAGCTGAGCCACACTGAACCAAAAGAGAAAAAACCCAACAAACAACTAAACCTTAAAACGAGGCCCTGCGTGCCCTGAAGTCTAGCACAATCTTAAACCATAACAAGGTCATAAGTTGGGTATTCTCAAGTATCAACACACTAAAATGTATCTAGTTTAATATATCTTACAGATGGCAGTATTTTGCCACAGTAAGGAGATCTTGGCAGGGAAGCACAGAAAACAATAAAAATGGAAGCTTTTAGAACTGGATTTTCAGAAACTGGCCTCCATGTTTGAAGATAGTCTGGAAGTAAAGCTTTTAATTTCCTCTGTAGCTGTTGCCAAGAACACAAAAATCTTTGAAAGGAGGAGATGAATGAAGTGGGTTGTGGAAGGTAAGAATTTGCAGCAGCAGGATGTTCTGGTGTTGTCCCATGGCAGAGAAGACACTGAAGTTGGGTCCATTGGCAAAAATCTCAAACTACTGAAAATAAAGCTAACTATTAATCCCCCCTCAATACATTTGCACAAGTCTAGGGTACTCAGCCTTGCAGCACTCACCAAGTCATTGGAGAAGTACAGTTGCATCTTTGTGACTTACCATTAGCTTTCCACGATTCCTATTTATCTACAAAACCACCTTAACAGAGTCAAGGAAAAGGAAAGATTGTGTAACTTAAAGGTGGCACCAAGAAAAAACTGGATCTCAGTCAGCCTCAGAAGCCTCTCCTTGCTTTCTGTGTCCCAAACATTGCTGCTCACCCCTTACAAAAATTCATGTCTTCTGAATCTTCATCCTTTGTTCACCAGGGTTGGGGGCTGCAGGGGCAAAGCCAGGAGCAAGGGATTGCCAGGGCAGTGTGGTGCCAATCCATCTCCAGCCCCTTCCTGCAGCTCCCAGTGAGGTCCATGTGGCAAAGTGAATGCTCACTCCTCTTCCAGGAGGAGGATTTACTCCTAACACCTTCCCACTCCTCCTCGAAGAGAGGAGGCAGAAGGCATGGTGAGTCACTGCTGCCTACCTGCATGTTCTGCAGATGCACCACTTTGCCTCCTCCTCCTCACAGGAGAACTGCTAAAATTCCACATGATGCCTGAGAGATTTCCACTTTGCAGTCTCTTACTGAAAGCAGAATTTACCATCTAGAAGGAAGAGCAACTGGGCACAGAATGCTTTGTGTTTTGGTGGGCAAGGCTCCTGGCAAACATAGGAACCAGGCCTCCAGCCTTCTGTGGTCTTCTTTGCAGCACTTGACATACTGACTAAAAGCTGCTGGGAGCCTGTAAGATATCACAAGATAAACTCCAAAAATATTGTAGGATTTAAAGACAGAGAAGAAAACTTATGCATATCTCTGCACATGCAAGGCAGTACACAAACAAGTGGGCAAAACAAACATCATAAGAGCTTCCAAAGTTTTGCTTCATTTTTATCTATTGGTAAAAGAAAACCACTGCACTATCATTAAGGAAGATCTTTGGTTTGTGTTCTCCAAAAGGTTCAGTAGTCCTTTGATTAAATAGTGTTGGGAATCACTACTATAAAGCAGTCATCACAGTAACAGCAGAGAACCTCCCAAGTAAATTAGATCTGCACTGTACAGCACCAACTCAATTGAGAGGAGTTATTTGCTCTTCAACCCATTCTTTAGTGTGGCTTTTTTTCCTTTAAAAAATGTTGAGAGACTGAAAGAATGCTTTATAATCATCATTCTGCTGCTGGTAGTGGAAATACTTTGTCAAGAAAAGCTCTGGAAGCTGTGTTGGGAGATAGTTTTTCCTATAAGATACTCATTTACTGAGGATAACATTTTCAAAAGCCAGCTTGTCATATCACAGCATTTTTCTTTTCATTTCCTTGACCATTTTATGTTCAAATAAAATTGTTCAAATGATCTCATCAGCTCCTGGGGTTTTTTTATATATTTTTAGTTTATATCCTTATCTTTTTTATTAAATTTCCTAGCTCCTGAAATATTAAACACGACTGTTATTGTAAGCATGTAGCCACCCTGTTATCATCCACAAGCAATCTAGTCCCATTTTCCTTGTGACATGTTCCAGGTTAAGGAAGAAAGCCGAAGATTTAAATGAAGCTATGAAACAATGGATTTTGTATCTTGGTTTTATCCTACTTGAGCTCTTCCCAACAGCCATTGGATATACCTTCAGTTTCCAGCCTGTAGATCCTTCCAAGGAAACCCTGCCCACAAGGCAGATGAGCCAAGCCACAAAGAGCAGGATGGTGCACATCACTTACTGAGATGTGCAGGTAACAAAGGGAAAGCTGCTGCTTTTTTTTGCAGCACAATATGAAAGTCTACCTTAAAAACTACCCAGAGCTCATCAGAGATGGCTGAAATTCCAATGCTTTCTCCAGTGAATTGCTCAATACCTTTTTCCTCAATCTGCAGTAGATGAGAGCTTTTTAAAAAATGAGCAAGCATGACTCATTTTTATGACCAATGCACCATTTGCAAAATGCTTTCCAACCAGATTGCAGTTCAAATAAGACATGTGTATTGTTGCAAAACAAAATATGCTGGCTGAACAGAATGTATTCATCTATATTAGTTTTTCTTTCTAAATCCAGCACACTGTGAGCTAAATTAATCTGCTGAGTGCTAAATTCATCTACTGAGAGCTACTGTAGATTCAAGGAAATGTTTTGAGTGCTGTAGCAAACAAGTCTCCCTCACTCAGGAGCCCTCTGTGGGCTGCTGGTGTTTTAACCATTTTGTCTGCTTCCAAGCAAAGGAGCAGCTGATAGACGAGGGAAATGCTCATTGATTTGCAGGGGCAGCACCACAGCCAATCAGCCCTAGGACGAGGCACAAGCACGGATCTCTCCAAGCATGCATATTTATATGCAGCTGTCCTACCTCCAAGTCTCCAGTGAATACCGAGTGCTTGTGTGGTCACCAAGACACACAATGCTACCCTGCAGCCTGCTCTTGCTTCACTGTGGTAGGGGGAGATGGAATATACAGAAACACATTTCATTTTCCCTGGCTTGGCTACTCTAGGAAATTACATGCCTAAGTACAATGTAGCTGCATAAATTCTTAATCAAGAGGCATTTTCAAAGGGCTAAAGGAAACAAACATCTTGCAAGAATGTATTTTCAGGCTGAGCTACAGTAATGGAGCAACAGAGACAAGTGTCTTCCCAATAGTGTCAGGAAGTCCCATGGTATTGAGGGAAGGGTAAGGGAAAGAGGCTTCCCTGGTGCTACCGTGGTGATGCATGGGCAGCATGGACACAGAGATGTGTCTGTGAATGGGATTCCTCAGCTCAGAGGTGAGGCACAGGGGTTAGGAAGAGTGACAGGGGGTTTTCCTTTTGTTTTAGCAACTCTAAGACTTGAAACATACCCCAAAAGAGAGAGGTCTGTGGAGCTGAAAGAGAGAAGTCCAAGTTGAGATGCAGGCAGAGAAATGGCTCTGTGAAAAGGAAAACCCAACAATCTGACACTTTTAGGAAGGCTGGTGAAGTAAATGTACCAAGGATTTAGAGGGGGTTGGCTAATTATTTAATGGTCGAGCCATTAGTTGTTTACTCAAGAAGAATGGTATTTAAAGCTGTTTCTTACAGTCTGTGGGCACACAAAACTTCTGCAGACTTCTATCAAAATCAAGAGCTGGAACTCAAACTGTGCAACATCCAAAAAGAATTGAAACAAAACCCACAGCCTCCACATACAGGTGAGAGGGACCACCTCTGGTCAGGCTGCCCACAACTGGGCTCATTGGCAAATCCCTTGAGGAAAGTCTATCCTGGAATGAGTTCTCTTGGGGTCCTAAATGACACAGAAAACTCCCTTCCCTTCCTGCTGCTCAGACAAAGTCACTCTTGCAAACACTAAATGTTGAAATATAAAATAATTACATCAAAGCCATAAAGAAAAATTATATATATATATATATATATATATATATATATAAAACATCTCACTGTCTTGCTGGGAATACTTACATTTGCTACTTCATTGCAAGCAAGCCAGACTAAGACATAAAAGGGGAAAAAAGAGAACAGGATAGAGTATTTTCACATCTGGTATTTACAAGTGAAAAAGAGTGCAATTGGGGTTTATTTATTGTNCAAAACCCACAGCCTCCACATACAGGTGAGAGGGACCACCTCTGGTCAGGCTGCCCACAACTGGGCTCATTGGCAAATCCCTTGAGGAAAGTCTATCCTGGAATGAGTTCTCTTGGGGTCCTAAATGACACAGAAAACTCCCTTCCCTTCCTGCTGCTCAGACAAAGTCACTCTTGCAAACACTAAATGTTGAAATATAAAATAATTACATCAAAGCCATAAAGAAAAATTATATATATATATATATTTTATATATATATATATATATATATATGTAAAACATCTCACTGTCTTGCTGGGAATACTTACATTTGCTACTTCATTGCAAGCAAGCCAGACTAAGACATAAAAGGGGAAAAAAGAGAACAGGATAGAGTATTTTC
>VZRH01007515.1:404440-418649 GCA_013397555.1 Urocynchramus pylzowi
TTTTTTTCCTCAGTTGTATTCAAAACACTGCAAATTGGAATTTTTTTCATTTTCTTCAAGAAAGCAAACATCTCCAATACACCCTCTGCTCCCTCACTCAATTTATTTTTGTTGATGTTTTCTATTTGCTCTACTAGACTTGGTTTGGATGCCCTGGTGTATTTTGTCTCCATCCTATGTTTGCTTTCCAGTTTGAGAACTTCCTGGCAGACAGGGTCTGTAAATTTGCTTTGCAGAGCACCGAGGCAAACAGTCAGCACTTAGTGAGGAAGACACCTGGCTGCTCAGGAGGAACAGGTGTTTATTATCATCTTATGGGACATATTCTGCCCTAGTAACTCCCCCGTTCACATCAAAAGAGAAAATCTGAACACTACTTTGAACACTTTGGACAAGAAATTATCTGTATAACTTTGATGACATTTGATGCATTTCTCAGTGTCCAATATCCACCATATTTTAAAGGAAGTATCCTAGTGCAGCTCTAGCTTGCACACTAAGACTTTGCAGGTCACCATTTTTATCAAGTGTTTGTCATTTGTGTGTTCTTAAATCTTAATTATAGTATGTTGCTGAATCCATTGGCAAAATACAGACTCCATGTACTCATGGTTTATGTGCAAAGGGATTTGTTTAGCATTAGATACACATTCTTAGCATTGTACATGTCTGTTTCACTTAGTGGTAAGAAAAGGCTAAAGTAAAATCCAAACAGAATTACCACAATGTTCAAATCCCAATTTATCTTCAGCTATTCTAGAAGTACAGGATCTTCCCATGGGCACTTTCTTAGCCACTTAGGAAGCTGTCATGCTGAAGCTGAAATATTTATAATTGGTTAGGGTTTAGAGAGTTTGGTTTTTTCAGGGTTTTTTGGGGTTTCTTTTGTTGTGGTGGTGGTTTTGGTTTTTTTTGTTTTTTTTTTTTGGTTGGTTTTTTTTTTGTCATCTATCCAGAATTTGCTAGATAAGAACTTCCCATTATTTTAGTTTTTCTGAAGTTAGGCTTTAACACTGAATTTTCAATGGTACATTTCAGATGTCCATGAGAACAATGGATGGAGAAAAAAATAAAGCAGAGAGAATTTGCTCCTGGACCAAGAGCTCCAAGAAGGTTGTTCCTTGTTACTTCAGAAAGCATTGGAAATATTCAGGCACTACACCAGGAAATACAGCTGGAAATAGGAGCAATGATAAAGGCTGAAAGACTTCTTTTAACAATGTCATCCCCTAAAGTAGCTCTTGCCATACAAATCAGTTTGCCAAACGGGAGATGTTAATTGTAATGAAAAAAACTAAATTTTCTTGATCAACTCTTTACAAGCTTGACTAGAAGCACTGTGCATAAATTCCCCCTGAAAATTTAGAAAACTGTATGTGTTAGGGTGGGCAGGGTGAAGTAATAGGGAATGTGGAAAATGGAGGAAAGGGCTGAAGAGAACACAAGGGAACCTCTGTATCCACAAGGCACCACCAGTTATCCTTGTCCTTCCTAACACATTTTGCTAATGACTCCACTTGATTCAAATATTCCTTGTAAATCAGACCTTCAGGATCTCTGATTGTTGTCACTGTACTCTGCCTCCTTCTTGCTGTCCAGTGCCCAAAATGGGATATCACGCTCCAGACTACCAAAACAGTCCCAGCTAACAGGGAGTATCTGTCAACAGCAACTGCACACACTGCACAGATATGCATTTTTACTGAGCTACTGACAGAGAGAGAAACTCATGTTCTGCCCCTGAACAGCAAAGCTCTTTGCTCAGAGATATACAATATCCCTTTAATCACCTGGACTTGGAAGGCAGTTCTATAAGAGACTGGATAGCTCAAAATAAAAGCCTCTCCTAGCTGCCTCACAGAAAAGTGAAAATAATATTCAGAATATATTTGCTTTTCTGTACATCTAGTAGTTGAATCAGCACTGATCAGAAACAACCTCAACTCTGAAGCACTCAATTAGAAAACAATAGAAATAGTTATGCAAGACAGGAGAGGAAGGGATATATTTGTCTTCAGTGCTACTGCCCCAAGTGATGACCCTACACAAGAATAGAAGGCACAGTACTCACATTTCTGTCTGAAAGCAGATATACCTTCACAAGACCTGTAAAAAGCAGGGTATAATCACTTTGAATGACAAGCCTACTAAGAGCTGAGTCTTTAAGCCTTCCATAAACAACACTAAAACATTTCAACAGGATGATGTTAGGAAGCAGCAAAATACCAAGAGTTTTCAGCCCAGTTTAATGTAGGGCTTGGGAGAAGGCAAGTGATCAGAGTCACCCAGCTGGACAGTTGGATATGGGGCCTCCCTGCAGAACACCTCTGGTATCCCAAGGACTCTGTGCTGCTGCTGTTCATACTGCTCTGGCTACATTCATGCACTGCACAGGTTTCCCAGACACTGGGGGAAAACCCAAGGAAGGTGAATGCTCAGGGCAGCCATTACTGCATGGCTGTATTCAAGATTATTTGCAGTGTAACTATCTGTGTGCAGGTCTCATATTTCATATTTATAATGGTGTAACACATACTGACCTCAAGTAAATCACTAAGCAAGCCACTTCTGATGGTTTCAGTGGTCTTATTTCCATGAGCATGAGGCTTATCCACAGCCAAAACCTTTGAAACTAGATTTTCCATATATTTCTACTATCATGTACCTCATCTAAGAATGAACACGAAAACTCACATCTTTAGCTGATAATTTGTTAATGTTTCACATTGTACAAAATCACAAGCACAACAATTGAAGAAGTGCAAAATACACATTTGTCACATGATAGAGTAAGCAGGAAATATTTTTGACAATTTTGCCTCAAAAAAGGCTATTTCTTTAAAAATAAAGTTATTTGCAAGGAAATGTGTAAATTTACTTGTCATTAAAAAAAGCAGAGAGGGTTTTGAATTTTTTTAAATATTCTGTTTAAATATTTTCAAGACTAAAAAGTTCTGGTTTAAAGTTCAAAATTATCTTTTTGATTTTATTTCTCCCAAAGACTAATATAGGCGTAGAAAAACAAGACAAAATTAAATATTTCAATATACTCTAATAGCAAATATTTAACTTGATCTGATTCACCTTTTCCTTCACCTTTATTTATATGCTAAATGATAGGTTATCTTTTTTCTATTTCAGAGATCAGAAAGTTATGAAACTTAAAAAAATTGACACACATGATAATTACCTTTGATCTGTCTTCAAGTTCTGTAAAGTCATTTCATCAAAATATTTGAAGATTATTTTTAGCAATATTTTGAATGTGCCTTTCTCCTCTCTGAATTTTTTCATCCTAGGGACATACTTTTAAAAAATCAGTATTAATATTAAAGAGTATTCTTTTTTTTTCCTGTAGCTTAGTCTTCCCAAGGCCTTAGCCAAGACTTCAACCATTATAGACCATATTCCTATGGCAACTGATTGTGAAGCCACAGCCAGAAGTCTTTAATTTAAGGTGAAGGATGGGTATCTGGGAGGCATTAAAAGTGCTGGCAATACTCCTGATTTACAAGAAAATATCAACAGTTTAAAGCCCAAGACAAAAAAAAAAAACAACAACAAAAAAAAAAAAAAAAAAAAAAAACAAAAAAACCAAAAAACAACAAAAAAAAAAAAAAAAAAAAAAAAAAAAAAAAAAAAAAAAAAAAAAAAAACAAACAAAAAAACCACAAACAAAAAAACCCCCAAACGTGTTCTAAATAGAGATGAAATGTAGCATCAAGCAGGGACTCTCAATTCTTCTTCTGGGTGAAATAGGGAGCTCTGCACTTTTTGAATCTGGAATACTACCCAAAAAAAACAGGATTGGATGTTCAGAAGAGGAAATCCTTGACAAAGTGATTTGCAGCAATGGTATAATATATATGTAACAGATTCTCCACTCTAGTCATCAACTCCCTGGCTTCTCCCAGAATTGGCTGGGAGAGGTTTATACCCCAGAGGAGCATTGTCTCATCTGTTTGAGCTACCTGGACAGGTTTGCTGCCCTTGAGGGGTGATACACCTTTGGTGGGTTGTCTCCTCCATCTATGGGTCAGGGCAGCATCTTTGCCATCCAATGAAGTGTCTTTTTCCTGCCTCTTTTTGTACAGCCCCAAAACACTTTTCCATGTCTCCCCCACTTAGGGCAGCATTTTACTTTCCAAATAATAGGAATGTGAATAATCAAAAAGCACTCAAAATTCTGCAGTTGCCAAGGATGCAACCTCCCCAACATTCAAATAATCTTTTTTTTTTTCAATAAACTAATTCTTTTGTCTAACCCACCTGACCTTCTATAGAAACTGACCCTTTACACAAAATGGTTATGTACAAAACTGTGAGGGTCTGGCCAGGACTGGTGCCTGATGTGAGCAGCCAGTTCAAAGGAGTGACTGTTAACAAGTCTTAATTGCAGCAGTGTAATTTAAGTGCCAGGTAGTGTTCATTTTGCACATTTTCTCATCTGAATGTCTGTATTTTTTAGACCTTTATAAGTTTCATGTCAAATGGCATTTTGCCAGAAAAATACCCAAACATAATGGTTCAGTGCTAAAATCCTACCTCCTGGGCAAACAGTGATTTAAATGTGGTTTAATATTAAATGTATGTGTATGTGTTAGTAAATATATCCTTGTAAAAGCATCACTGGAAGCAAAAATTTGAAGTCATTGTGCCAGAATAGAACATTTATAATATACCATAGCCATCACAATGTATATGATTTAAAAAGAAAAAGGTCAGATGTACTAGCAGTATTGATGAAATCAGCATTTTCACTATGATGCTATTAATATCCTTCTTATTGATTGTCATCCATTTCATTGTACCTTCAAGAAGGCCCCATTCACAGACCAGATGCGATTAGCTGATCTGGACCTTTTGTCTCAGAGGCATGAAACTGTTAAAGCCAGAGCACTCTTGTTTAGCAGCACCAGGACCACAGTAAGTTATTATGTTGTTCCAGAAAAATCCAACACACAGAGCAATTTGCTACTGAGGTTGCTTTTTGCATCCCTCACTGAATCCATCAATGCCTTTGTAAGAAATTAAAAGGTGTCAGACAGAAAAGCTAATCCAAAAACTTAAGTACAGACAGTATGTTAAGTTTTATATTAAAAATATTTGATCTCAGCAGCCATTTTTCTGACTAAATCTTCTGCAAATTATTCCAACATTTACACACTTAAAAAGAGATTTTAGATTCTGCTTAGTCAAGAAATATTTAAATGATAAAAGCAACTGCTGTTTGAGAGTCCAACTAAGAGGAAAAATCCAGAAATCCATTTGATTTACTCAGTGTCAGTATTTCCCTAAAATAATTGCTAAGAATTAGACTCTCACTTGAAAAGGGAGCCTACAAGTCACATCTGTGGAAGTAAAGAAAATATGTGGAAAAGAACACAGGACATCCTAAAAAGCCTTCTCTTATCATTTAGCAGCCTGGTCAATAGTCCAAGACCCTCAGACTAGTAGATCACATCCTTAATTTTTTTCAGAACCAACTCAAAGTAATAATTATAAGTACCTCTGCAATGCTAGAAGAAGAATCAGTAAGAAGGTGGCAAGCACAACATTCTTCCCTTGTGCTTATTCCAAGTAGCAGCAGTAACTAAAACTTCTGGAACTGTGAAAACTTCTGAAACAGGGATTTTATTTTAATAACAACATTTCCAGGGGAAATACTAGCTTTTCCAAAATCAGTGGGATATTAGGACAAACAGGTTTTTTATTTAGCTAGAACAAAAGATCTGTAATCTTCTCTCAGCAATATTTTAAAGCCTATCATTTTTCTAATTTTTTTCTGATTTATTTTCTTCCAGGTAGTTCAACTAAGGATGCATCATGGAAGTAGAATTTTTTTTGATTTTTGTGTGAAGTGAAATTAAAGGTATATTTTCAACATATCATATTTTTCTAGTTTCCTGATTTTTACATCTTGAAAATTTGTTTAAAGAAACTGAATCCTAATGTTTTGCAATATCATTTATTCACTGCACTGAAAACAAACAAACAAGCAAAACCATACAAATTTGCTACATCTATCCAGTAAAAAATGAAATAGCTAGCAAGGAATCAACCATCATGTTTTCATGTGTTAATTTTTGTCCAGAAAAATTTTGCATATTTGCCACAGCTCAGCTATGAACTATTCACTAAAAATCCTAAGAGCACAATATGAACACAAAATGCTGTTGTCTAAAGACACCTCAATTTTACAGTGGATGTTGATGCCTTCAATCTTTATATTACCTGAAAAACCATCAACTGCTTTGTAATGATGAATGAAATACAGTTCAGTTTGTATTTGCAAAATTCCCTTTTAAAAACAGCAGATGTGTGCCAGCACATCTGGAAACTGCTTTTAATTATACTTTCCTCAAGTGGGAAAGCAGTAGCTTGTACCCATAGCAAAGGCTTTATATCTGACCACACAAATGCTTGCAACCACCTGTGCTTTACACTGATTTTCATTATGGACTGTATCATATTACTGCCCTATTATTCCAGAATGCCATTTAAGCTGTTGTGTGACTAAGCTGCACCAAGTGTGGTCTTGAAAAGGCCTCCACTCTACAAAAATGTAATAAACTTGATTGCAGTTAGAGTACTTACCACTGAGGGTATCACAGTATGCATGCTCCTCAAGTTGGCTTCTCTTGCTCTGAAAGTCATAAAGGGTATACAGTAACAATCATTATTGCCAGTCTGGGAATTGGAATTTACCAAATTAATGCATGTCCCCAAATGAGATACCTTGTAAGTATTTGGAATTCCCTTTCGGTACTTGTTTCTTTCCTACTATTAATACAGTGGTATTTTAGTCAAATACTCTGCTGCTTCAGTCATGCTCTGAGGTCACAAAAAGCAATTTCAGCTGTAATCTGCCAGCATAACACAATTTCAATTCTGTCATCAATATTTTCATGGGCTGCAAACATTGTGAGTTGCATGACTCGGTTGGGTTTTCTAAACTCAAACCTTCCTCCTGTACTCCCTCTTGCCCTGCCCAAGTATAACAGCTTTTTTTACATCACTGTTCCTCATTTCTCAAAAAAAAAGTTTCAGATGTCTGCAAAACTCTTATTCACAACACTCTTTCTATATTTTGGAAGACTGTAATGTTGACATGCAAGATTTTGTATGTCCCAGGGGAAGGGAAAGGTCAGTCTTTTATAACGCTCAGCCTTTGGGAGATGTGGCATGCTCAGTGACAGACTCCTCACAAATGGACACTAGGATGTGTAAATTTGTAAAACACAAAGTACGTCATTTTACAGATTATGTTTTAGGATAACTTTCTCTGCTGACCTGCACAATGTGCAGGTAACTTAAAAAGCACCCAAACATCTCTTCAGTATGATTTATACTGCTTAATAATTCATTACCATACTTGAAAGAAAGGTTTCCACATAGTTATAGATCTAAGAACCCAAATTCACCTGTGTCATATTTTCTGCATATAATTCAGGTGTTAAATTTTGCTGTAACTCATAAAGGCCCTTCACAGGATCCCTCACAGGACTGAGCCTTCTCCCAGTGCTCTCCCCACAAAACTTCTCCACACTGTGCCAAGGGCTCTGGGATGGCAGCAGAAAGACACTGGCCCTGCTCTGAGAAAGGCTCAGAGCAGAGCTCAGATCTCAAACCAGCCGCTTGCTCCCTCTCTACCAGGCAGAACAAATGCTCTGTGCAGTCACAAGTGCCTCGGCTTGGCTCCTGCCCTCGCTCCGCTCTCCCTCCCGCCTTGCTCAGCGCAGCTGCTCCGGGGCCGCGGGGCCCGGGGCCCCCAGCTCAGCCCCCTGGGAGCTGCTGCTCCTGCGGCAGGCAGGGCTCCCGGGCCAGCAGAGAGGGAACAGCAGGCTTTGCTTCAAGGCATCTTTTTGTCTGGGCATCCCGGAGCCTCACCCGCGACACCTGGTAGGCATTTCAACATTCAGTCCACAGTTAGACACTAAAGTTGTATAAGGGGTGTTCACTGGGTCGTATCTACAGCTTTTGCAAAAATATCTATAATATTCTATGAGTATTTTAATAGTCCATAACCCCACTGCTGTAAAAGCCTATCTTGATTTCACACTGCAAATACTTGTATTAGCCATGCAAAGAAGGCAGAATATTCCTACTACTACTCTTTAGCTATCTGTGGTAACATTTTTACATTGCTAAAAGCAGTGCTCATTTCTGTGAATTACTTAAAAGAAAAAAGGATCATTGTCTACTTTAAAATAAAGACACATTCTGAATATAACTTTTTAAAGGTTTTCTAACTGAACACATTTATAGGGCAAACAAAGATTGAAGCATTCTACAGTTCTATAAAAAAGATAAAAGTATCCTTTTTTGTTTGAAGATGAAGGTATCTTGGAATCAACCTTATTGAAAGAAAAGTGTGCCTGATTATCAGAACAACAGGCCTAGAATATAAACTCATTTCATCATGGACATACACAAATGCAGCATTTTAATGGGGATACAGACATGCAGCTGCACATACTGAACTCCACTTGAAATGGTAATATGAATTGATAAACCAAGGTCAGGAACAAGAGTCATTTCCAGAAGGGGAGAAAGACAAGGGAAAGAACTGTAAGTAGCCAAAATAAGCACTCAGACTCTGCTTCTTTACAACACAAGGAAGGCACATTCAAGCCTTTTACTCAGTAAACCTTCCTCTTTGAGGAGTGCCAATGAAGATCAGGAAGCTGCTTGAGTAGGATGGCAATGCTAGTCATGCTAGTGCCATCAGGAACTAAGGGGGAAGAACAGCCAGGTCACAGGGTGTGGGATCCAGAGACACGTAGCCAGGGGGATTCTCTCTGCTGACTGCAATGGGCACTGGATCAGTCCCTTGCCCTTATGCCTCTTTAACTATCCGACTCATAACGCTGTCATCATGAGCTTAAGGATGTGGCCGCGAAGGAGACAAGAAATGTCTTTGAAGTCACGAAATATATCTAAGATTCTGGATACCTGCCATTTTAAAACACTGAGCCAAGCACACAGCCTTAGCAGCAGGTTGACAGTCTGGAAGCAAGAAGCAAACAGAGGAAAAAATCCTACCATGCATCCTCCCTGTCTCACTCCCTCTGATTCCAGGCATTTTGGGTGCATGGAGCCACATCCCCATGCCCAGCCAGTCAGCCAGCCCCCGTGTCTGCAGCCATGCCGGAGCCTGCCCATCGTGCCGCCAATCCCCGAGCCCTCCTGGAAACCGGCTCTGGGACCAGGGGCTGGTGCTTGCGGCTGCACATATCTGAGGAAGAGAAAACATGTGGGCTCAGATTCAGGGTGCTGGAGGGGCTGAGCAGGCAGAGGGATTGCTCCCAGGAGCAGGGAGCAGTCAGCAAAGCGGCAGCGCTTTCCCCAGAGCACGGTGGATGTCAGGCCTGTTCTCCCCAAAAGCAAACTGACTGAAAATACTAAAAAGTTTTTGCAATCCTATTAGTCCTGCCAAGGCAGCCTGACTGGCAGGACAATACATCTTTGTTCTCAATTAAAAACATTATTTGGATGCAGTAATCATTTAAAAGCCAAAAGGAATAAGATTTTATGATTATAACCACAAATTGTCAATTGAAGCCAATGTTTTAAACAGTCAAAGTTTGGTAGAGAAAGAAGAGAGAAGGAATAATAACAACCACTGCTATGACTCCATGTAGCCTTCATGCAGCCAGTACAAATTTTACTTGTATTCTGAAATAAATGCACTATAATCACAAACCAACATCGTGACTGTAGTAAAAACTGACATACAACACATGCAGATGTGGAGGGATTCCATCAGGACATGACATTACTTGATACTGTAAGTACCCTGCCTACTCTGTTCTCTTTTTCCTATGAACATAGAGCAACTGTGACTATTCTAATACTGAAAAATGGGAAGCAGAGCAAGAAAGAAGTGAAGAGAATTTGTGTTAAATTGGATTTTCTTGTCTACTCCTGTAGCTTTTATCACCCAGATGACAAAACATTATCATTAGCAGTTTATACCAAAAGTTAACATTTGCCCATGGTTTTCTATTTTCTCTAAACCACAAAGGTTGGAGCCTGTTATGCACTCCCCTTATCTTACTCTGTTACTTTAGAATCTAAGAGCGCACTGTGCGCATTAATCTTTCATGGCAGAGTTCACTGAAGTTCTGCCAAAATTCAATAATTATGTTCTATCCAATCCAGCAATTTATTTATCTCATTGCTGGAATTTAGAACATATAGAACAAAGTGCTTAGTTTATATGAATTAAATCCTTGCTTAAAAAACCCCAAAAAAACCAACAAACCCATAAGACAAAACAAAACAGCCCTGTTTCACTTCTAAAGTTTTAAAACACGCGGCAGAATCTACGGAGAAATAAAGCTATTTTTACAAGACCAATGTTTTCTTGATAAACTGAAAGTGTTACACGATGTTTAAAGATATTTTTCTTTCATATAAGTGAAAGTATTTTATAAATACATTTATAACTTTTATTCAAAAAGCATAACAATATGTACCACTTACACTGCACTACTAAAATATGAAATATTAATGTCTAATGATCAATAAAAATACCAACTAAAAAGCAAGAATTTGTTTTCTGAATAGAAAATATATTGATTTACTGCACTGAAATGGGTAACTGAGACTTCAGCGTTTCTATGGAGCAAAATCTAAGATACAAAATTACAATGAAGTTAAGCTTTATAATTGCACTCTTTCATTATGTGTTTGTAAACAAACATAAAACATAAAGCCCTCCAAGTAGCAAGATTAGAGACACATTATTCCTGAGGGCTGTTAAAAATAAAAATAGTACAATGGAGAATGCTTTCTATTCTTTACCTTTTTCAAAGGCAGGAAAAGTAACTAAACAGTTATTTATCAACCTATTTATAAAGAAAAAAATATTCTACTGTTTTTGGATTTAAAAATATAATGCACTGCCTATGCATCTCAAACTTTAAACTTATGAATACAGAATGCTGATTTATCTGATGAAAACATGACTTTTTTGCATGTTCATATCGACGATAGATTTCTTCATGAAGGAAAATGTTAATTTGGTGTCTGCAATCAAAAGTCAAATTTATAATTTTAAGTTTTTAAAAAAAACTTTGTTGCTTCATATATTAGATTTTACATTTCAGTCATGCTATCAGAAAAGAAAAAATTCTGGATTTATAAACTGTTCACAAAGTTTTTGGACAATAAATTTCTGCAATTTATAATACAACCCTTCACCAACCAAAATAGAAAAGAAAACCTCTAGAAGTAGTACACTAGCATGTGTTAATTATTTCCCAGTAAAATCTTCTAGGCAAAACTAGGAATATCAGAGTAAAACATTTTAAAGTTAGTTTTGCAGTAACAAGGTGGGTATGTGCATATTTTAAATTAACAGTACCTAACTCAGTAATGCAGGAGAAATTACTTCCATACACCAGCAAATAAATTCCATAATGATTTGCAAAAACTCTACTATCACCTTTACATTTGCACCAAGTATGATAATTTTCTGGCAATGCTTTACATTAAAATAGGATTCAACAGTGACGTATTTTTCCCCTGTTGTAAAGCTTTTCAAAAGCCCCAGAAAAATACAATTAAGTTATATGAGTTTTATTTTACTATAGTTCTCCATCTATTCTTTTGCAACATGTTCATATTGTCTGCTTATTTTCATTGCAAATGAAAATAAGTGTTATAGTTAAACTTGCAGGAGGCTTTTGAGTACTGTAACTCAGTCTGCTGCAATGTAACAATGAACAAACTCTCCCAGCCAAGTTACATGAAAGTACCAATTTTGAAGAGCCTGTAAAGCTCGAGCTTTCTCCCAGTGTAGCTGTGTCTTGCATTATGTAATAAAGGAAACACACACCCCCACACCCCCACACCCCCAACACCTTACAGAAAGTACAGTTTAACAGAAGAAAGACAATACCTGTAAAGCATTTTAACAGCAGCAAAAGGGATCAAGGCTGGGGGCAGGGGGCAGGGAAGGTGCGAAAAGGCTGTTCCATATCGATATTGCTGCCGAAAGATGGTGTTGCTTATAAATAAACAGCACACATAGGAAGGAACGAGCAACTCCTCGGCTACAGCCACAAGTGCAGAAGTGTAAAATAAAAATACCTGACAAAAGTGCTGCATAATGCATTTTGCCTTTACATTGAACACACATGGAAACGACACTGTAGAGCATACACAGTATGTAATAGGAGGTCCTTAATTTCCAATTCACAGAATAAATTCACAGAACGTTCAAGTGTGCAATAATAATGTATTCACTTACAGTGCCAAACTTGTTTATATAATATCAGCAAGGAATAATAACTCATTTATTGCACTGATGATCTCCACAAATTTCAGAACTCCAAGCGCACTTGAGACGTGAACTTTTGCAGCTCCTTACTAATGTTTAGACTAACTCCCTTTCCCCCTTTTTAACAACAAAGGACTACTCAGCTCCTGTTCCCTGTCTCACAGATCAGACCCATACCCAGATTTTAAGGAAATGGGATAAATTCAAAGGCACATCCAAGATTTTCCTAGTAAATCCCCCCCCCCATGGATCCAGGCATGTATTTTTTAAATAGATATATCAAAAAGCTCCACTTATACATTTCAAACAAAGAAACTTCTCAAAAATAACATTACTTACTGTTCACTGAGAAAAATTTACTGAGATTAAAAGTTTAAAGATTCATCTGCTTTACGTCCACAAGTGTTTTAAGCAACCCCTAATACTGTATCTTGCTTAAATGTGACAATTAGTGCTGCTTTGGCATGTTGAAAAATACAAAGATACCAATGATCCTCATTATGCCTTAGCTCTCTGTAGCCTGGTTTTTGGAGGTGCGTAAGCTGCCGAAATTTAGAATGATAATAGCAACAATTTGGTATACGAGGAAAATACAGACCCTCCCCCCAAATGCTTCAGATATACTGTATAAAGTCATTTTGACATGCCTACACAACTGGTTGTGGCAGCTTTCAGACATGGTTCCTAATCACAAAAAAATGCTTCAGGTTCTTTTAGAGAAAGCTTGCCTTGGGAAGTTGATTTTGGCCAAGTGCCAAAATCATGTGCAAAAGGGGCCCTCATTACCAATTCATGGCAGCCTTCAGCACTGACAAAAAATGTGACCCAACAGGCTAAAGCAACAACTAAAATTAAAAAGTATGAGACAAAGACAACTTACTTAATATTCCTTCCATCGCCACGTTAAACTTTTCCGTAATTAAACCCTTGTTAGTTCAAAGCAGTTTTCAACTACTTTTAAATGATTGCACAGGCAGTCTGTAACAGTGGAAAGCTTTCCCTGTAAATTCTCCCCAGCCACTCCACTTCTAACAGCATTTGGGTCCGACCGCAGAACTTTTTTGCTCTGTGCCTCTGCAAGAAACCCCTCTCCAAAAAGGAGCGAAGCGTCCGCGCGGATTCCAGCGAAAACTAAGCAGATCATTACAAGCTTTTGCAAGCAGTAAAGGCATAGGAGGAGTGAGGAGGAGGGAGGAGAGAAAGGGCTTGAGACGCAGGAGCAGCTATTTCCTAAACTTTCTAAAAAGCTTATCAAAATGGGCATGCAAACTTGAAGCAATTGCAATTAACAGCGCTCGCTGTCCCATTCTCCCATAAAAGCAGATTTGATACACAGCCTTACCTAGATGTCGTCTGGCTTTTCTGTGGATCAAAAAGTTTCCTGCCTAAGCACAGAGATATTCTTTCACAAACCATAAAGGCCCCTTTTATTAATCCAGCACTGTAACAGCCCTCTTTCTAGACCACGTTGAGAGCAGGATGCATCAGCTTTCGGGAGAAAAACAGTCTTAACACACAATTAGTGGCAGATTGTATAAGAGAGGATTTATCTTAAAGAGTGAAAAGGCATTTTTTAAAAAGCAAAGAGGGTGCGGTCAGATGTTAGGCTATCCCTGAGAAAAGGGGCCTAGGCTGCACTAGTACCTAAATACTAGCAGAAGCTTACTGGGAAGGGAGCCAATGGAATGACTTTGTTTGACCCAGCTGCCAATCTCTCCTGAAGCACTGCGCCAGACTAAACACTGACACTATTTTAACTCAAATCAGGCTACAGCAGCTGTTTGCTTTCCGGCTCTCAGCTATGCACCATGGCCATGATGACTCTGCACACCACATATGATAGAGCTGGGGCACTTCTGCTAAAATATGTTCCATGTTTGGGCTGGTGGTATAGAAGTGGGGGCTGGGGTAGCTGTTTAG
>VZRH01007515.1:418817-450269 GCA_013397555.1 Urocynchramus pylzowi
TATATATCAGGCATTTTTATATATAAAAGCAGGCGTTACGTGTGTACATAAGAGCACACATTTACATATGCATCCAGATTCTGATCTAAATTACACCAGTGCAAATTGCACTGTAAGCAATGAAGTTATTACAGGTTAAAACTGAGGGTGGAATTCAATAGCCAATTTACATATGAAAGCATATGAGACTGAAAAAAACCATGGGCATTAGTAGAAACAGTCGTATGGCATGGAGGTTGGCACGTCTTTTCTAATTCAAAAAAAGTCAAAGAAGAGTTGCAGCAACAGAAACAAAGCACATACACATTTAAAATCAATAGAGGCTTCTGAAGCACTGGGCATGTTGTACAGTTCAACATGGCACCTACTGGTTTTCAGCATTTAAACTTAGACACAGTACTTAAGCCAAAACTTTGATTCCTCTCACCTTGCCACAGAAGGTTGCTGGCTAGTCTCAAAAACTGCATGTTGCGATAACTTCCTCAATCAGTAAAAAAAAAAAATAGAAGAATAGACCCACCTAAAAACAAAAGGTACAGAAAATGAACACAACCCTTTATAGTTAATATAATAGTGTGTGGAAGGTCTGGCTCCTGACATGTGAATGCCTTCAGTAAGTACTGCTGGGTATCTCCCATTCAATACGTATAGTCAACAGAGATAATGGAGAAAAAAAATTACTAAACAGAAATGGAAAATAATAATAATAATAAAAATCTATTTTGTAAAAGCTGAGCCTATTGTTCTGTCACATGCTGTTGGCACCAACAGATTTCCATGAGCTGTGCAACAGCCTCCTATCAAAACCCAGTGGAAGTCATTCACATCACACAAGCTCAAATCTCACTAACTACTCTCACCTCTCACTGGTCCTCAAGTACATTAACAGTTTTAGAAAAGATCCTCGAAAAGATCTTCAATAACCCACCATAAAATGAACATGGGTTACAAATGAAATGACTAATGGCTAGTGCTACAAATGTCAATGTTCCTATCTAACATGAGAATTGAAATGGAAGAGCAGACCTGCATTACGTACGAAATGCCATGAAAGAATGTGCAATTACCACGAGAAATGCAGTTACCTATACTTGAAAAGTCTGAAATCTTAAAATGGCAGATAGGTGAGGCAAACACAACAGTTTTTGCAGTACCTCTCCTCTCTCTCTCCAGACAAATATTTATCACAAGATGAATTTGTAGGACCCCTAAAGAAAATGTGACTCCTCAGCAAGGAAGGTGTTTGCCATGTGAACTCACCTTGCCCTGCACTAGAGGTATAACTCAGCAATATCTCTAGAAAAACAACACTGAACTTAGCATGGCTGGAAAAGAACAGGAGTACAAGATAAAAAGCAAAAAAGAAGCTTTGCCAGCTCCTTGAGGCAGAAGAGAAGGTAATATGGCCAAATCAACAGGCAAAATTTGAAAATTACAGGAAGGGAAGGATGTTCTCAGCGAAGCCAGCAAGGAACATATCCAAGACAGGACAAGAACAGGACGCAGATAAACTATGGTGGATAGACACTTTAAACATTGTCATAAAAGAAGACAAGACTTAAGGGTGAAACACAAATGCTTTTCATTCAAACACAGTATAACTAGCAGAAAGCTTGCACAACCTTCTCCTTCTTGAAGAGTCCATTGACAATTTATTCCTGTTTCGGTTTGTAAGGATAGGTCCTATTGTCAGAATTGCTCCAGGGTGGCTGCAGGAGAGGAAGGTGGTATCTGGCATTTCTTTCACTTTTAAACAAATTTTTTTCAGCTTTTGTCAATACATTAAGAAACACAGGGAAGCACTGGAACCAGTAACCAGTAACTAGTAGAGCTTTGCTGACAAATACAAATCTCTTTCCTTCCAGAAAGCTGTTTAGAATTATTATTATCTAATACATTTAGCATTAGTACAGCTAAGCATATTTGCAGTTCCTGTTGTATAAAATCTCTGGTTGCTCTTAAAAGGATTCTCTGTAAGAAATTATGCATTCATTTTCTACCCTTGATTTTGAGGTTAGGGAGCTGAGTGTGTGTGCAATTACACCATGAGCATTTATGCCAACTAGCGCTTCAAGTTGTTGGTCAATATTGATCAAATTTATGATTGGAGGTTTCAGGTGTACATTTTAGAAATTCAGTAGTGTTGAGAACTCTATTCCACAAAAAATATAGGTCAAATTAAGAGAAGAGTGAAATTTTGTTGGTATTCCCATGATTAAATATGGAAGATCTGTGGAAGAAAAAGAGCTAACTGCTTCATTACTTCATGGTGAAAATGTCCACCAGACTCACATACTATTTTAAATATCAAAGTTCTGTTAACCTCAAAAAATGGATTCACAGGAAAATAGGCTTCTCTGGTCATTAACTACCTTTCTTTTACTGGGGAGCTGGTAGAAGGCATATTGAACGTATCATTCAAATGGTTTTTTTTGTTTGTTTTGCATTTTTTAATTTCAACTACTCAATTTGAGTGACTTATTTTCAATCATGTTGCTTCTCTATTTAGAAGCACAGCTTTGGCCCACTACATTATGACTGTATGATTCCTCACTTCAAGTTAATTATAAAATTCTAATTGATTTGAAAGTAGTCAGGATTTTTTCCTTTTCATCCCCAAGCCTTAAGTAAATTGTCTGGGGGTCCCAGAAAACTGTGCAGGTTGTGATCTACTTGTTAATCACTGTGAGGTGATCAGTAATTTCCAGTTTCCACTTGTACATCAGCCACTTCTAGAAGAGATGATGGTCAAAACTATGACATAACACTGTAAGTCAATAGCACTGGAGTCTCTGAGCTCCTAAAAGGCTGTGCATTTCTTCACAAACTGAGCCTTCTATTATTTGAACTTTCAATAACCATCACTGCTAAGCTGGAAGCCTTTCACTAGTAAGAGTCGCTGGGGAAAGAGAAAAAAGAAGAAATTAAACACAAAATTGAACATACATTTCAGTGTTTCATTTACTTCAGTGGAGAAAGTTAAATTTCCAAAACCGAAACTGACTCCAAACAAATTTATTTCCCTACCTATGGCATTAGCACATCATACAGCACTAATTTTATTAATATGTTTCATTTATAATATGTTTATTTGAAGCTGGAAGACAATGGTGAAATACAAGAGGAAAAAGAAAAGGAAAAAAAGCAACAGCTGCCTCCTTGCAAAAAGGAATAAATGCTATACTCTCTATTAAAAAGTGAGAAATATAAATAATTCCAAGAGACAGTCACCTATTCATGGCAAAATGGAACCCAGATGCTAGCAGCTGAGAAGAAACTTGCCTCAGAAATTCAATTGCATAACTATCTTTCATTAAGGATTTTTGTAATCCTCTCAGTAAGCCAGTGCCCACCACAACACCACCAGCAGTAGTGCACTAGACTTTTGTGTTCCATTTGGTTAGGAAATCTGGGCTTGCTGTGGTCCATACACATTTTTTAAACAAGAGCAGAAAACATGGCAGTGACTTTTGTAGCTATGGAGTTAGTTTAATTCTGACTCTAAAATTAGTCTTGCACAATCTCATCATCTCCAGATGCTCCTTTATGCTCATAAATCCACTAAAATGTTTATATTGTCTCATGCAAAAGGGTGAATGCCTGCTGAGGATTGTTGCTCCAAGGCAGCAATAACTTACTATGTCTTTTCTGTAGCAAGTTGCAGTGGTTTTTTGAAGTACAATCTATAGACATTTGCTCTTTCCATCACACCTCCCACATTTCCACAAGCCACAACATATTTATGCTTCAAGACATCTTCTGGAACAAATCAGTTTTAGTTTTGAATTAGAATACAGCATGACATGAGACAGATATATCTAGGGTTTCTCCTAAGAAAAAAAATTGTGTGCTTTTAGAACAGACACCAAGCAAGTATCAAGCCTGCATATAAGCCTTAGTTCCAAGCCAAGGAAATAGCTACCATATGTATTAAAAAGTCAGTATCAAACATAATTAAATTAGATATAACACAACTAGGGCCCCAAAGACCACCATCCAATCTTACTCATTCCTTCTTTGGGACCAATTATCATGTTATTATACTGAGAAGTGCTGAGAATCCATCAAGGAAGAAGATCCTATTGTGTTGCCAGACAAAAAGGCAGTTCTTGTCTCAGACATCATCCTTTTTGTCAGTCAAATTCAGCATCAGAACATAAGATCCCTGAGCTCATAGACAAGCTTAGCTCTGTTCTCCCACTACCATAATTTTTTTTTGTAGTTATGATTTCTGAAAAAGGGAAACATTTCCTAGGTTTTCTTCTGTGGGTAAATATCTTGCATGGACTCACATTCTATTACTTTCTCTAAGAAGCGATTAAACAGGATAAAGGGGAAAAAAATAAAAAAGAACAGCAGAAGAGGAAAAAAAAAAAGAAAGAAGAGGAGCAAGAAAAATAAATTAATGAGGATTTTTGGTAATGAACCCCTCCAAACACTACTATTTACGGCATTGCACAGTACTGAGACACAAGCAGTTCTAGGGGGAGTGTGATACAGCAGCTCAAGGTGACTAGAGATCTGTATTTTTGGTGCTTATTTCTAATCCCATTCCTGGCTCAATGGGTACCCCATGGGATATAACTTAACCTCCTCTGCTCCAGATTTCAGCTCATGAAAAGGCACAAGGCTCAAAAGGCATGTGAAAGGACAGGCAAAGTCAAGCCTTTGGTTGTTTACATCTTAGTTTCTCTAAAATTGTGGCAGACAATGCTCTTACTGATTTATAATCAAGTAATAATGTATTAATATGAAAAAATATTAATTCTTACTAAGTGAATTAAGATACACCTTTGCAGCAATCAAAGAAATAATTTGATCATAAATTAATGTAAACTGAACTCAATTTCTGACCCTGTAATTTTTGTTAATTTTTCATTGCCTGTTACGTTCATCTAGAGTAGAAATAAATATTAAACAAGGTTCAATTGAATATCCAGATTAAACTTGTGATTAGTTGAAGTGCCATTTTTTGTGTAAATTGGAGAGACAGGGCATCAGATTTAGTTTTTCACTGCATACTTCACAGAGATAGTCCTAAGCACAAATGTCTGGAGTGTTAAGCTACTTGCTTCACTGCAAAGCTTAAATAACCAGTCACTCTGCCAATGCCTATGCCTTTAAGTCAATGCTGTGTTGACTCTTTAAATATTTTCACTTTTTAATATAAACTTTTCAGACAAAAATTTCTCTTAGAGAACAAGGACCCTACACAACCAAAATGGAGAGAAGTTACCACTTCCTGGTTTTTTAGTCTCACCTGTTTAAGTACAGCTGACCCAGCACAGATGGATGCATTGCTCCTGTCTGGGGGAGGGCCTGTTTATCAGCCTTTTAACGACTTACAGAAGGAATCACCTCATTTAGGAATCATGATGGTACTGACTATTAATATCAAGCAGAAGAGCCTGCCAGCTACACCAGGAGATTGAAAGAACCTGTGTTGGGTTCTATCCCAAAATCAGGAGAGGAAAAAAGCCACTTGGGATTTACATACATTGATGATTTCAAAATCCTGCTCAGCAGGAACTTCTTCTTCTGCACATTTAGATACAATCAAAATTAAACCTGGCAATAGGAGAGAAATTCTTCAGATATCCAACATCAAAATAGCTGGTGTTCATGTGCATTCTACACCAAAATAGCTAGGTTTCCAAAATATTACATCAGAGAGTTTGGAAATTAAAACCTTTATTTGCATAATATAAATCCACCTATAAATTGCCCGTAGATGAAACATAACATGCAATTGAAATAACATATACACTACTATTATTGTATTCTTCATGGAAAACTGGCTGCCTAGAGTCCTCTCCTTCGAAATCCAACACAAGACAAATGCTACATCTCTAGAATCCTTTAGACTTTGCCAACAACTACCTAAACAAATAAGCAGTGGATAATGAAGCTCAGCTATCACATGCTATTATTGCACATCTATGACAGCCCAAGAGAAAAGACTACCAGCTCCAGCCTCTTAACTAGGTAAAAAAAGTCATCACATTACATGGATTTTAGGTCCATTTTACAGCAGAACAGGTTTTACAAGGACACAAAGTAGAGGAAAGCAATGTAATTGATAATTCTTTAAAACAAAAGTCATAAAATAGTATGCTGAAAAATGTATTTAATAAGTTTTGTCATACTATTTTGATGTTCTACATTTTCATGACTGCCACTAACTGTCAAGTGAAAGTTCCATGAAATACAATGACTTGCACAGATTAAAGTCATACTTCATATTCAATAACAGTTATTTATACAAATATTAACCTCTGCATAGAGACTACTCTTCCTGATACAATGCCTCCTTATGTATAAACACAGGCTTTTATTCCACTCCCATCTGCATTTTATTAGTTATTTTAGACAGCACTTTACTGTGGAGAAGTTTCAAGTTTAATCTAAGGCAACTTCTGCATCCCAGCTGAAAAAGTAGCAGCTATGAAAAGAAATTTGCAGTCAGTCACATCATCACAAGTTCGTTCACATTTACTCTATAAGAAGTTAAATTACCATTCCAACGTGAAACCCAGAAAAATGGAATTCACTTATGATGAAGGCCTTGCAAAACCTTTTTCAAGCCGTGAGCATGGTCTGTCCCATCTGCTCAACACATATAGTTTCCATCAGTGTTAGAAAGCTGTATGCAAGTCCTGATGGGGAACACATGTTTATTACTTGAGTCCCCTGAGTAATCAAATATCATGAATAATTGAATGTAGTTTTTGTTTATAACTCTGTGTACATTCTTAATGTAGAATATAGGTATGTGACAATCCCTCTGACATCACAAAATTTAAGGAGCCAATATCTGAGGAATGGGTTTCACAAACTTCTACACATATCAAAACTTTCTGAAACATTGCAGTCTCAAAAAAACCCCAAAAACCCCAAATAAAACCACAATAAGAATAAAAGAAAGACAGCAGTCCGCTCAGTTTGAATTCACCTGCATTCAAATTGATGCTGGAAATGATGATTCCTCCAGGTGCATTTGGTTCCTTCATATGCTCAGCATATTTAACAAAAATTACTTCAAAACTGTGGCAAGTGCATGCAAAGACCTAGACAGTAAGCTGACTAATTTCTTCAGTCAAATGGTGTTTCAAAAGATTCAAGTATCCACTGCTCATCTGACTAAGAAGTGGAGAGAATGCAGAAGAGAGGACATAGAAACAGAGCAAAGAAAAAAATCTTTTCTGGGCTTCAAACAAAAGAACTTTAATGTTTTCACAGCTTTTGAGGGATACTAATTGAGTCCCCAGACTGGACACGAAGAAGCTAAAATGCAGTAATACTTCATCTTTCATCATTTGGTGCAAAAGTCTAGCAAGCTGCTATCAAATGGAAAAATGGTGGCCAAGGACAAAAGGACCAAAATTGGGGTGGTGGAGTAGAATGAAAAAGATGAGCAAGGATTGTGGATACATTACTAACAATACCAAGCAAGTACAAAAGGAAAAAACAGAAGGTGGTTCAGAAGGAAGAAAAAGAGGAAGAGAAAAAGAAAGGGACCTTTTTTTCCCTCGCTCATCAAGCCTGCAACAATGAGGCAGGAAAAACAGAAACTTCAATTCTTTACTACTTCAAGTTCTATTGTTGGGCAGAGCTAATGATGGACATCTCACGGGTCATTCAGCCCTAGGAATGAACCAATTTGGAAAGTCACAGAAAAGCTTTCCTAGTAAAAGGCACCTGCCAACTAATAGCAGCAGTTGTGTTCCTGGAGGTTCAAAGGTTTTGTTAAATTTTGGAATTTCTCTTAGCAATAACTAGAGGGTGCTTCAGCACACAACGCTTTTAATATTCCAGTAAGTCAAGTGACTTCAAATATAGTAAAAAAAAGTCTTTATTTAAGTGCCCATTCTGTACCACCATTGTTACACTACACTAGCAGAAATGTTATGTGAAGCTTTACATACAAAAAAATTGTCTCCTGTTGCTTATAAATTTTTTTAAAATCTCTATTGTTTGCAAAAAACTATGACAAATTACTCATCACAAGCTTAATGATGACTCATATATTGGCAAAATGGACAAAATTAAAAACTGATGATTTTTTATCCTGAATCTATGTTAAACTGAAATATTTTCCTTTAAATCAAATAGATTTATTTCAGGGATGCAGCTGCAATGTGGAACCCGGGGCGGAGGGGGGAAGTGGCAGGGGGGGAGTGGGATATAAGAAAATCTAGAACTTTGCAGAAATCATTCTATCTTTTAGAGAAATGCAACTGATATTCTCTTGAAGTGCATTTCCAATGAGGCTACCAAACTTTATACCAGCTGTAGATCACCTCCCATACATTATTTTCTCCTAACAAGGAACATGCACTAGTTTTAGAATTGGAGTTAAGCAGAAAGAATGAAAATCAAACAAAGAGTGAACAAAGAAATACACTGCTTGACTTTTTTCCTTTTCATTAAATATATTCTTCTAATTAAGCTTTAATTTTGCAGGAAAATATCACAGGTGTATATATTTAAAAATTCATTATGTACAGAAAATAATTAGAACATGCAAAATCCTCTACTTTAACTTGGGGCATGAGAGAAAATTGGCCAAAATATTTGCTTTGAATCAGAGGCAGAGAATCCATGGTCCAAAATATTACATGAAAGAGAAGGAACCAAACCTCGTAATATTTAACAATAATATAATGTTAAATGTTCATCTACAGAAAACAAAACACAACAACAACAACAAAAAATAAAAAAGATGTTGCTTAGCCATGCCTTAATTACTAAGCCATAGTTTCTAAAAAGTGTAATAAGAAAACTATTTTTTCAAAAGAAACAGTTAAGCAACAAAGCTATTTATGCAGTTTTCACAGCACTCAATATAGGACTAAAGAGCCTGCAATTTTCAAGGTGATTTGCAATTTCCATTAATTTGTTGGAGGTTTTGTAGCTCAATAATGAGACACTTTCATCAGTTATTAGTGAATCAGAACTGTTTATGGCTTTAATTCAAACACAGTAAATACAAATGCAAATGTGCACGTGATTTTTTTTTTTTTTTATTATTATTTCTAGAGGGTGAAAGAAGGCAAATGATCTTCAGGAGAATGGGGATGTTTATCATTACTTGCCTTAAATTGGTTAACAGCCCCATACCACTGGAAGTGAACTGGGGGTAGATGGTGAATGACAATATTTGGGTTCCGATGAACTGCAAATGGTCATTCGGGGATGGGTTACTGCGTTTACATCCCCAAAATCTGAAAATCTAAAGCTGTTTTCTACAGTATGAGATGCTATTTTTGGACTGTTATAAAGATATGCCTTTATTCACTCATCAGCTTCTTGATTCAAGGGTAAATTTCTTGATGCTTAGGGTCTATGGTAATTCTGGCTTTTTAGATCTAGCATCTTAAAGTCCTCAACCAAGTCTATAGACTAAATCTATATTTTGGAGTTTTGATGGAATGGATTAAAATGCAATCCTAAAAAAGAAGATTTAACTGTATACTAAGGTGCCTGAAGAATCAAAAAGACACTCAGAACAGTTTACAAGGTGACCAGAGGGGTTCCTAATGACTGCTGAAGTTGATGTAAAAATCAATGTCAACAAAATTTGATGTCACTGAAATCCCATTCTTTCAAAGTATTTTTGTGCATCTACCTCTACAACTCTAGTCCAGAGAGTAGAAAAATTTTAGTAAAAAAGTAGTGTTTTTCCTTTCAATTAGCAAGTATAGAATATTCCCTTCTTTCAAACCAAGCTGTTAATTAAAAAAGAAGAAAAACATTTAAATTAGAAGTGGGTAACACCCAGGTTCTACTCAATAGCCACTTGATGGCAGCGTCATGTATAAAAAGATTTGCCTGAGAAGTTAAAACTTTAAAGAAACCCCTCCAAGACCCGTAAGAAGCCAACCCAAATGATACCTTGATTACTTCAGAATATTACCTTCCCAACAGATATTTGTAAGGTCAGCAATGAAATCAATAAATAACCCATAACAATAATGAATTTTAAACTTAAGAAATGCTGCTATAAAGATTATTCCTTTAAAATCTCTCCTTAATACCTAGTATTTACAATTCTAATACCTGTTATGACTTTGATATTCATTCTAGCCTGATATTCATTCTAGTATAACACAGGGTTAATTTCTTTGGGAAGAAGCAAACTAAAAGAATTACATGAGGATTTACTAAGAAAGAGTCCATGGACACTCTTTAAATTTAACAAATAAAATTTAATAAAATATAAGACACTAGTGTTACCAGCACTGTATTAATTTTGCAGCATATAACTGTGAGAGTGCTTTACATTTCCTGCCATCAAGATAATCCACTTTCTTTGGTCAACAGACATGGCCAAATAAGCTTGATAGAAGAGGGAAAGCAGCTCATGGAAGGATGTAGGTCAAGTTGAAAGGTTTCTCTTCCACTCCTGACTTACTCATCAGTTTGCACTTCAGACTGAAGAGCAGCCCCAGACTGTTTCAGCTAGGCAATGGGAAGGACTAGATCCCTGTGCTGAAAGTGAACCAGTTAGGATCTGCCTTTACCTCCCAGGATGTCCAAACGTGATCACAGACTTCAGGCATTTTCACACTGGTTTGAAAAATAGATAATTCCCAACAGGTAATGCATGTTGAAGGCATTGGTCAATAGCATATTGCAATAATGCAACTGCAAAGACAGCTCTGTGAGGAACATATTCTACCCTTGGTTTGCTAGAAAATATTTGTTTGCAGTAATAAATATATATCTAGTGAGGAAAAGACAACTCTCTTAGTCCAGTCTTTGAAGAGTTAGGCAACTGGCTAAGTCTAAATGCTGTGATTCTCTTGATTTATGACTGGAATTTCTATTGCCATTAATGATTATTCCATATACTGAGTGATACTAGCAAAAAAAAAATAAAAAATCAATGTTCATAAATATATTTTTGAGTTATAGAGTTATAGAAACACTTAATAAAATTCTGAGGTAATACAGAATTCATACCCATAAAATTTTTCAAAATTTTTGTATCTTGATTCCAAGCACTAGAGCTGAGAATGTTTTTCACCCAAAGCAAATTTTTCAGGTCAAGTTTTTAAACCTCTGCAATACAGTTTACAATAGAAGCTGAAAGAGAAAGTCCATCAAGTGCAGAATAATAAACAGAAGCAATGTTTTAGATCTAAAACTAATGTTACATTTCTCATTACTTTTGTGAGTCACAACATTAATATGAAATAGTCTCAATATTTCAATTGTACTTGAGTTCTAAAATGAGATAAATGTCCTAGGAATTTCCACAAAACTTTGAAAAAATAAATTAAAAAGTATTTCCTGCTTTTCCTCCACCAAAACCGTTCTGCATGAAATGAATTAACGTTAAAAAAAATTAAGAAATTAGTTCTCTGACAGTTCTATCAAACAGAATTCCACACATGATTACAACAAGATAAAAATATCAAACACTTCTGGGACCATTCTTCCATCAGTATCTCGAAAAATCATTTTTTAGGTTTTATGTGACCCTTAATGTATTCAAGTGTGACTTCCTAAATTTTTCTTGATGTTTTATTTCACTTAAATTTATATTTAAGCAATAAACACTTTTATTTTATACCTAACAACAAACAATTTACCATAACTGGGACTGGGAGGGTGAATAGACAGGAAGGGAGGAAGCAGGATAAAAAGTAGCAACTGTAAATTCAATTTCCAAATGTAGCATTACTATGTTCCTTCCTGTACTGAGTACTGCATTTTATTTGTCTTTATTTTCATATTAAAAAAAAAGGACAAAAGATTACTGTAGTCTGAAAAATGTTATTTCAGGTAAACTTAAAGAATACGTATCACATATGACTGAAATATGAACATAATAGCAGAAAATACGTCTCTTCATAAATAAAAGAAAGTCCTGAGGCTGTAACTTCAGTGATTTAGTCAACTGTGTATGACTTATGAACAATTTTTTTAATGAAAGAGTCCACAAACCTGCTCCTCCTCAAACTAGAGAGGCAGCAGAAGGGTTTGCACATTTATTAAGGACCATCTACCTCAGTATTCATTTTTATAGAACTCCTTTTTCATTGCTATGAGCCAAAATTTTTTATTTCACCATTTAGAAAATATATAAAAGGGGTATTGTCAGGATTGATGTATTAGTGACAAAATCTTACAAACATGGTGGGATAGTCATCATTACTCATCAGATTTACTCATTCAGCATGGTGATA
This sequence comes from Urocynchramus pylzowi, assembly GCA_013397555.1. Classification (NCBI taxonomy): domain Eukaryota; kingdom Metazoa; phylum Chordata; class Aves; order Passeriformes; family Fringillidae; genus Urocynchramus; species Urocynchramus pylzowi. The sequence continues at coordinate 431,012 of VZRH01007515.1, forward strand.
GATACACAGAAAACTGTCTCGGAAATTAAGATCCTGGAAGACCACTCTGTAGACCATAGTCAAGCAGGCTCCAGAGCTGATGGTGATCACTCAGCAGACCAATAAAACCAAGTAATTTCAAATTTTAGTGGTGAAAATGAGAAAAAAAGTTTCATTAGTTTGGCTTTTCAGTTTCCTCATTAAATTTAAGTCTATTCCTTGCAAATCACAAAGCTTTAAAATTGAACACTTTGGAATTAACAGCACAAATATTTGCCAACCACCACAATAAATGGCAGTTCCATGTTCACGATGAGATTATGCATTTTGATGGAGGCTGCTCTATAGGTGAGCTTAAAAGTATTTCAAAAGGGAGGTTGTAGGTTCTTGCTGCACAAGAGTAACATTTTTGTTATTGGAGGGAAATCAAGCAGAGGGTAGAAGGCACTGGCAGAACAAGAGGTGCTGATTTTTGCAGCAACAAAGCAGAAAATGTAAGCAAGGTACAGTGACTCAAGGTGGAGAGAAGCTGGAGTGGTGAAGAAGCCTGTGGATGTGGGTGGCAACATTAAAAAAAAAAAATTCTTTTTTAAAAATTATGAAATTTCATGCTCAAGTTCTGAGAAAATCTTGTTTTAACCAGTTACTATTATTCAGCATTTTATGTCTTGGGAAATTTTGGAGATTTTTTGGTTTTGTTTTTGTGGGGTTTTTGTTGTTGTTGTTGTTTGTTTTTCATTTAAATTGACAATAAAATGACCTCACAATTTTTTTTTTTGTGGAATACAGTAAGATGTTTGCAAATGTTACTTATCTTTGAACCTTTGCAATGCCCTTCCTGCTAACCTGCTAAGCAGTTAATATTTCATAATTTAAAAAATTGTTTAGATTTCCACATGCAATCAGTTTCTTTCCTTTCTAGACAGAATTGATGAGCGATAACTACAAATGTTAAATACCCTATAGATATTTCCTCTTAACATTGTTTCTGTTTACTCATTTCTTTTCTTTTTTGGTTCTTTAAAGAATCTTCACTCTTCAAACACTGTGAATCCCTTAATAATTAGGTAGAAGATGTTTTAATACAAAGATATATAAAAGCAAACTGCACATGCAACTTCATGAGTATATATGAAAGCCTTCCTTATATTGCTATCAGTCATTTACTTATCAACACACACACACCATACTGGGAAAGTATTTCTATTTTTACTGGAACAGAATGGACAAAACAAGAAAATATGACAAAGCAAAATTAATGAATTGTAAATATCAGATAACAATATCTTTAACAGATGCATGGAACAGTATTTAAGATTAGTCAGACTACTTGATCCTACATTTTTTTCTAAAATAGATGTAATTTCCAGATTTCCATTCTTTCTCACTTGAGTCCAAGGAACACAAGTATCATATTGCAGCAAATTAATCATAGTAAATGCTTAATCGACAAATACACTTGGTTTTTTCTTCTTCTTCATGTTAATGACCTCCACAGACTTATCTTTCAACTCAGAAGCTGCTGCTCTTGTTCCTGATTGTACTTTTGCATTGAATTGCCCTGTTTGCTTCTTCATGAACTCTGCAAAGAAAATCTTGCAGCATGGCTGATAATGCTTAAATTCAGATTCAGTAGCATTCTCATAGTTTCTTTGTGTCATCTGACAACATATACATGGAGAGAGACTTTGCTACTCATGAACAAAAAAATGTTTTATATTTTGAAGATTATAGAATAATCTTCTAATGTAAATATGAAATTTGTCCCATGTGTCTGTTGCTCTATCTGCAAACCTACTTATTGTATCATAGATCACAACTCACAAGAATTTGTCAATTAAGTAGTCATCTTTAAGTAGAGAAAAAAAAGTACTTCCCATGGAAGAAAAATTATACCAGAATAATTTTCCCCTCCCAGCCCACTGCCAGCCTCTTATGAGCATACATGAACCTTTCTTTCAGAAGTAGTAACACTGTGCTGTGGGTTCTGGTTGATATTATTCCTAAAGTTTTTTGGAAACTTACAGTGGAGACACTGCTTCAATGGGAACAAGGCACAGAAGGATTGACCCCACAGTAACACACCACAGAGAAGTGTTTTATAAAATATAGGACTTCTTGTTGTTGCCTTGAAATACTTAGAGCTCAGGCACTACTAAGAGGCTTCCCAAACCTTTCAATTTAAACTGATTTATCAAGACACTTTAGCACATATTTTATAGTATGCAAGCAGTCCAAATAAGAAATTATTAGAAGCTGTCTGGAAAATATCTCAAAAAATGACAATGTTGTAGAACACTTCCAGTTTGGAGCCATTTTCCCTTGCCCTGTCACTCCATGTGCCTGTAAATAGTCTCTCTCCATCTTTATTGTGTGCACCCTGCAGGTACTGGAAGTCCACAATTAGGTCACCCCCAAAAATTTTCTTTTCCAGAATGTATATCAAAACATCCCATTAAATCTGGAATTAATTTATTTCAGTCCATTTTTTAGGTTGCTATGCTTGCTATTCTTTTACTATGTACAAGCAACACTGCAATAAACTTTGACAGAATGCCAGCTATTTTTACAGAAAAGAAGAAAAATTGAGCTTTTGCTTTAATTTTAAGCATAAAAACCCAAATGGAAATAAAAGCTAAATCTAAAACAGTCTCCAATAAGCAGGAATGAAAATGTGCCTTTAGGAGCCTATTTGCTTTTCAGGGCTTACTTCCTTTATTTCTAAATTCTGTGTCAATGTTCTGTGATGTTTAAGTTAGGCTTTAAGTTAAAGACAAATACACAAGCAAGTATTTTTCAACATATTAAATTATATTCTCTTGGGAAAAAAAGCCTTTATATGACAGGACTAATTATCATAATTACTTAATCTCAGTTTCTTAAATGGTAAGGAGTTTGGACATTTTATTCAGGATCTGTTTTATGTTCTCTATTATACACAAGATCCCGTGTTCCACAATAATCTTGTGTGTCCTATTTCATAATGTTCTTGATATTATATATTTAAAAACCTAATGCAATCCTAACCAAAGCAGCTATGTATGTTTCCACTTTATAAATAAGCAGACTGCTAAACTCAAGGTGTTAGTAAAAGAATTTTTAGCACAACCTTTTCCTATCAATTTATAACATTGACAATGTTCAAAGAAACATTGGATCAGTCAAATGTTGGCAATAGGCTAATGGTTATCACAACTAAGCAAATGTCAGTTTAAGAAAGACATCTACATTTCTGTTTCCAAAACTGATGATGCTAATCAAAATGTGGAAATCGCACAGCCACCTGGGATGGATGGGAAAGTTTAGGCATGACATCCACAAAGTATGTGCTTCAGGAGTGACAAATTAAGGTTTTCAAGCAGCTGCAATGTTTTCAAGTGGGAAAAGCTGGTAAAAATCACATGAGGTGAAGCAGAGATCTCTTTCAGAACATGTAATTGGGCTAAGGATAAAGAGAGACAGAAACAGGAATTTGCTCTGAAAGGAAGGGGAACCTACTGGAGAAAAGCAAAAGTAAAAAGTGTGTCTGGCAGAAGAAAGTAAAAAAAAAACCTACCCTACCTTGATATTAAAAAGAAGGACTGGGTGGCATGAAACATTATTCTTTTTAGAACAGTACATGTAAGGCCTGAAAGAGTTTGATTAATTTTTCCTTCTTTTTTTTTTTTTTTTTTTTTTTTTTAAAAAAAAAAAAAAATATTTTTTTTTTTAGTTCTTTTATTATTTTTAAATTTTGTAGCCTCNATAATTGTTTTGGGAGAACAATCAGCCAATAAGGTTATGTAGTTTAGCAATAATTTAAACACCAAGAGCATTTACTGTAGGTGCATCTCAGAAAATGGTTGAGATTTTCTCCTGGGACACTCAGTTGTGGCCAGTGGATTCTGATGTGTAAATTGAGCTACACATTCAGTGACTTGCAGGTAAAACTATTGCAAAATTTCTCAAATGTAGAGCAGAGATAAGGTGAACACAGAGATTAGAGAGTTTTGCTATAAAGAATTTGTACCTATGGAGACCTCCAGGACCAAAATTGGAACACATCAAGTTCTATTTTGTCATAAAATTTTCCATATTGGACAAAGCAAAGGGAAGGTGTTCTTGGCAGCGGAAAATACAGCCCATAAAAGGAAAGAATTTAGAACATGTAATTTTTCCAGCAGTATTTCTACAAGAGACAGACTACCCAACTAAGGGACAATCCAAATATATACTCCAAATGTAAAAAAATAATTTAACAAATTCTACTACATGACATTGTGCTACACCATCAAGTGGCAGGCATCTACATATAGCAAAAGACAATTCATGTCTGTGATGGCTATTCAGGAAGCATGCAAGGAGGGGTTATTTCAGGAAGCAAAATCTCTTCTCATTGTGGTTGAAGTATGCTAGAAATTAAGGGCAAGCTTTGTTTTACAGATGAAAAAATGTAGCTACCCAAGATACACATAAGGTACTAAATACAGGGAATCAAACTGAGCCAAATGACGCCCTCCAAGACTGCACCCAGCCATGACAAGCCAGTAGAATCAGAAATGAGCCAGACTGAAGGAAGCTCCATTCTCCCAGTGATCCCTACAGTGGAGAAAGCAGGATCCTCAGCACCAACTGTTTCACTCTGCAAATCAGGTCCTATTGCTACTCACTACTCGCTAATGTAGACATAGACAAATTATATTTATTTGGAGACTGAAGCAGGGCTACATATGGAGAATTTCACCTTTGACAAGTACTAACTTCATTTACATTAACACCTGTCTAGACTGTTTTCCTAAGTATAAACATAAAAATCTCCTTAGTGTATTTGGGCCCTTCTTACTTAATTAACCATATGTGACGTAAAGTGATACAACCCAGTTAAAGGTATGTCATTGTTGATAGGATCAATTACAGTCAGACATAAGTATTCATTGCTTATACCATCTGTGCTGTACTCCTAAGTGCAGAACCTTGTCAGTGAAAGTATACACAAATTAACTGTATTCACTTTCATTAAAAACCCCCAATCTGGTTCGTCAGCTCCAGGCGCTGTCTGTTAAAAAGTTGCAATATTATAATGCACAGTCACCTTCTCCTTCCAGCACACCATGGTTAGAAAATTTGAAAGGTTTAGCATAATATTTGTGATTATTCCACATCTTGAATGAGTTTATTCTTAACTAGTGGCAACTGTCCAAGAGCCTTCCAAAATGCTACTTATATACCAGCCTGGGAAATCATTGTGGCCATGGTAGGGAAGTAAACCTTGCCAGTTCTGTTACCTGTTTATCAACATTTTCTAAGGCTTCTGGTTTTCACTGCTTTGCTTCAATATTACAGGATCTGATCATACCACATTTGAGGAGGAAAAAGCTCCCAAAACAGTAATTCAAGCCTCCAAAACCTTCAGTTGCCATGTATTTATGTCTACAAACAAATACACATATGTAGAAATAGTACAGCTAATTTCATGTCTTTGATGTTAGCTGCAATGAGAACTCACAGCTAGATTAAACTAATACTCCTGAAGTTAATTAACAATTTCATGGATGATACTTGTACATAAAAAGCTATATGATGTGTTCAGCTCTATAGGGTTTGGAGTAGGTCTTACTTTCATTCCTATCATTACTATGAGAAAATTATTTTTTTTTAATAACATTATTATAAGATAGGCAACATAGTCTCTGGAGAGTTGAGGAAGGGGTTTAAAGGACCAGTTTGGCACATGGGAAAAAGCTACATAACCACATATGTCTAGAAATGAAAAGTTCTAAAAGCAGGTTCAATCACAACTCACAATTTTTTGCTCAGAATTAAAGAAAGAAATTGATGGGGTAGAATATGTTTCTAATCAAGCTCCCTCCAAAGACGACAACTTCAAGGAAGAAAAGGAACCAGTGTTCTACTGTTGAAAGATTACAATTAAAACTCTAATCAATACAGGTCACATGAGAAAGAAGGATGTGCATCTAAGTGCATTTCTCTCTTCTGGAATATTTGAAGGCCACACTTAAGGATCCTCATGAAGAAAAGCAAGAAGGAATTAATAAGATGTACTTCTATTGCATACTGGTTTTATATTTCTGCGTTTAATTTGGAAGGGATTTAGAGGCACACCCATGTAGGAAGACTCTGGTCAGTTTAAAACTGGAAAAAAGAAAAAGGCAACAAACCAACCATAAAACAACTTTTGGCTGATAAGGACTTTTCCCTGTGTTTATTGTGAAGTAGGTCTAAGGACTTGGTCTCCTGAGATATTAAACAGTGCTGATGAGGATACTGAACAAAAGTTAAAACAATCTAGAAGAAATAATATTATGGAGAATAATACGGTAATTACAAAATGAGAAAAGTTAATACTAATTTGGGATTATCATGCTTATTTCTTTTAAAAGAGCTGAAAATAAATCACACTGGGATGCTGGAAAAGATATTTAATAAGGAAATATTTATTTAAAATCTATAGCAGGGTGCCTAGAATATTATGATTGTGTATAACACAGCTCCGGTTTACAGCACCTTTTAAAGATAAAAGTAAAAAAGGAAATTTTGTAAAACAAAAAAGTTCCTCCTTCACCCACCCAAGACCACATGTAAGCATTTTAATGAAGCCCTTTCTATGAAATGATGGTACATGCATGATCCAGAACAAAAAATATTTAGAGTAATTGCCATAAAAATATCTGAATTCACTTACAAATAACTATCAATTTTTATAGTTCTTTATATACTTTAGTAATATTTTTATGCTATATTGACAAACCAAAACCTCACAAATGTCTACATAAAAGAGCTTGAAATTCTCTTCTCCTTTTGTTCTCTATATTCATAATCTCAAAATCTTACCTACTTTTCACTTATAACAAAAACCATATGTAACTTGCTCTATAGGAGCACAGATGATATGACTTTCACATTAATTGCTGACAGATACACCTTTGAAGCATTTTTTGAATCTCATCTGGAGGACAAGGTTAAAGCAAACTAAGCAGAAGAGTTTTGCTGTGACACCACCAAACAACAGCTACATGATTATGTGGAGCTGTCAGAGTTGGCAGGTTCAAAATCCCAGTATAGAACCAAACAGCTTGCTTGATTTTTGAAGCCAAATAAATTACATAACAAGAATTTTGTTTGTGCTGGGAAAATGTTCTCTGCACCCTTTCAGGCCTTCCACGAGTATTTTTCAAAAGGCAAGCAGTGGCATATTTGTCTTGAGAAGACATTTTCTTACACTGCACAAGCCAAATGCACACATCTGAAAGCAAAACTGTGCAGTGCAGGCATACAGACATAACACATTATATAATGTGTTATTCTATTAGAGATGCTCCATGGCAAAGGATGTACATAACACAGTCTGTGCTGAATGGTTTCAGAAATGTACGTTTGAATTAAATGCATGCGTTTGATGTAATTGCACCTGGTTTTGGCTCTGCACTATAATGCTTGCATGAAGGCTTGCAGCTCAGATACCTGCTTGAAACACCCCAGACCAGAGATGGCTATGAAGGTTTTAGGCTGCAGAATGAAGATAAAAGTGTTAGACAAAGGTCTCAGAAGTTAATAGTGCTTGCTGCAACAGCAAGTCTCGTCACACAGCCTCAATCCTTTCTTTTCTACTCATCGAAGACAGACTAATTGGGATGTAGCACAGCATTTTTACAACTGCAGTAATTTTGCCATCTTGCTCTAGGAAACAAACTATGAACAAAGGAAACTGGAATTCTACCAGTCCTTTTCAGGTGGCTACATCTCTTAAAAAATGCCACTAAATAGCCATTAGATATGTTATGGCACTCATCCTTATAATTCACCATTATACTACAGCATATATTTTAATAACCATTGCATACAACAAGCTAGTGTTTCAAAAATAACAAATTTCGTAATTATTATCATTTTTCATAATGCTCACTTTTCAGGAAAAAAATGCCCTAGGAAACTTAAAACATTAAGGTGTGGTTATTGTAAAGAGGTCCATCTGAATTTAAAGTGGATTCAGGTGTTCAGGAATTCAGAGTTTAACAATGTGCTTTGTACAAAAAATAATGTTGTGGCAAAGTTGGTCTTTATTCTCCCAAACCATAAAAAAGCTGCCACCACACAATTTTTTAATAAAAGGTCAGGAAGTTCCACCTGTTTCATCATGAATAATATTACATGGTCTTGTAAGAAAATAATAATTAATTTGAGGTAGAAGCTATAAGAAGATGAAAAAATCAGAATATGTTTTGGAAAACGGATTCTCTCCATTTGGTATTTTTTCTCTATTTATGTTTGGACATAATCTTGAATTAACTATTTTAGCAAAAATTTCTACTGCATATATTCTAGAGAAATCCATCTGGAAAACAAATAGAAATTCAAATGGAACTATTATGGTGCACCAGCTACAACACTTTGAAACTAATTTTATAGGAAGAATATATGATCAACACAACAAAAACTCAATAAGATGTCTTACTGGTTATGGCACCAGCCTTGAGATGGCAGATGTAGATTGAAACCCTCATTCCAGTCCAGACCACTTTGTCAGCTGACCTCAGATCACAGATCCACAAACCAGCAAGGTACCAAAAACATTCCTGATGGAATTTGGGTACTTTGAAGATCTCAGCTTTGGTTTGTCTTTCTTTGTTTCTCTCTTTTTCTGCCTTTTCTGTAAGTCAATAAAATAGTTCTAGTAATCCTGTCCTATAAGTTAATATAAATAGAGTTATAAAAAATGCATAAATAATTTAATTAATGCAAAATAGGTGACCCCCAGCCTTCACTGAAAGTCTGGAAGAGAAAGCACACAATAAATTGCACTCTGAGAAGGCTTTAAAAACATTTGTATCAGTAGTCAATGGTCTCTTTCACTTGTTTCCCTCAGAAGATTAATTTCTGCCATTCTACCTTTTTGCCCTAGAAAAGAAAAAAGGCTCTTTGCTCCTAGTCTCATGCAATTATCCAGGCTGATTTTGTTCATTTTAAACAGCAGCTTCCTCTGTGATTGTCATTATTGCTGCTTAGTTTTCACTACGCTTGAGTGAAGCATCTTATTTTCTATTTTACTTCTGCCTCTTCAGCACTGTTCCTACCTACGCTTTTTAAACATTGTATCCTCAAAGCTTTAACACACACAGCTTCAGATGACCATCTTGTACTCAACACAAAGTTTAAAGCTGAGATATGTTTCCAAAGTCTCTCTGGACAATGTTTGTCGTCTATAAAAATACTGAGGAGACAAAGGATAGGGAACAGATGACAACTGAAATTGGAACAATACAATATTCATAAAATGCAGCTATCCAGAATACATCTGTCACTCAGTCAGTCAGTCCCTGCATTTATGTCCTCAATGCCCACAAGCAGAACAACCAAGAGTCCTTTCTCTTTCTTACTGGAGGTGACTGCAGCTGGCTGAGTCCTGCAGAAACTAATGCCAAGGTTTTTAGGATGCAAATGACCCCACTCAAATGTATATCACAGCTCAGTATGGCCATGCAACAAACTAAAAAATGTTTTACATACAATTGACACCTTATATTGACTTTTTACAGTTTGTATTGTCCCCTTAGCATGGTCTTTATACTAGTTGCTTTAAAGAGCAAACGTCCCGAAAATTACAGAGTACTGGTACTGCCCACTGCCTCCAACAAACCTCTGTAAATGAAACAGAGGCCATAAAAGCAGTTCATAGCCTTAGCTACCTTCAATTACCTTTTGAACAATCACACAAGAATACAGAACTTAAACCCAGTTATTTCTGCGGAGCTGTACTGAAAATCTGCTTAAATGTAAGGAACACAAAAACATCAATGAAGCAGCTGAGACTGTTTTTGCTTTGCCACAGTGGAATAACTTCTTGGATGCTGAGAGTGAATTTAGATAGCCAAGCAATAACAAGAAACAAAGTAATTTTCTCATTCTTGCCAGGATTGGATATTTTGCCATATTGGATAGAGGAGAAAGAGGGGAAGTGAACCCAATTGTTTATATATAGTTTATGTATGTTCAATATAAATGAACAAGACTCAGAATTTGGTACTGGTCTATTAGCCTCAGCTTTAAAGTTTTCAAATATAGTTAAATGAAACCAAATGCAGTTAAATGAATTCGAACTGATTTCTTACAAAACAATGAATTCTTGTGCTTTTTGTGGTTATCTGGTATTCACTTCCAATAACTGAAGCCAACCGAGCTCAGATCTGGAAAATTAGCTTTGCTGAAAATAGACAAGCAACTCTTCTCTAACATTTACACTAATATCTTCTGGGGAAAAAAACCAAACCAAACCAAACCAAACCAAACCAAAACAAGAAAACAACCGAAATCCCAAACCCAGCAATCTTCTGTACTCCATTTGAAAGGATGAATAAATGTCAGCACCAGGCATTTTTCCCATTCTGGCCAGCACTGGCTATCTACATGAAAACAAAAAATTGCTAGTAAATCAGATGGCTGCTTACCTGCTCTGTTTTTCCTTCAAACTGTCACCCAGTCCTGACCCACATCTCACTGTCTGTGCCATTTCCCAACAGCTCAGAATGAAGCTGATTGCAAAGTCAATGCCACAAGCTGACATAAAACCAAACTACCTCACGTTTTCTCATTAATCATTATTCAGAACTTATTTTTTACTTTTCAAGGAAACAGATTTCCTCCAGAAAACTCTTGTCTGGTCTTCCTAACATCAAGGAGAGTTTTTTAGTCTGTGTAAATATTTCTTAGCTTATAAAACAAGTATTGATGAATTCATTTTTTATTAGATGTCTCTCAAACTCCACCTGGTTTCCAAGATCAATCAAAAAATGAACTAGATGTCACTCACATCAGTGAAAAAGCAAACATATGCAACACTTCAAGTCTGTAAAGTATACATGGAGACAGCCAGCTTGCAACTCACACTCTCAAGCCATCCACTGTTATACTTAATCTTTCAAAAGAAGCATTCCTCTATCTCAATTAAATGCACTACTTTTCAGTTATCTCTCTATGAACATCTGGCCACCGACTCAAGCTGTGCATCACTAAAACAAAAATTTAAAACTTGGGCTCATAGAAGTCCCTTCCATAAAATCCTCTTCAGTTTTTCTAAAACCCTAAACAGCTGGCTTTCACTGATAGGACTAATGAATTTCCTTGTATATTTTTACAGGTAGGATATTGTCATTATTTATAGGTATGGCCTTTCCCATCTATATCCTCAACCAAATGTTCCAAAATATTACATGTCAATTATGTCATGTCATCCTTTTCTGCCTTGGACAAACGTTTATACTCAGACCCATCTGAATTTTTCCTCTATTACTTCACATGCTTCCCATCATCCTAGGGAGTTACAGCTCTAAAAGCACCTTTACCTATGTTTTGGCCTGCTATCACTTTCTTCGCCTCCCACCAGAGATTCTCCCAGCAAAATGTCATGTTTTTTAAACAATTTTATTTACCATAACTACAAAAATTGAGAGAACAGCTGTGCCAACTGGATGCTCAGACTGCTTATAATACTAGCCCATGGCCAGCTGTGTTTCCTCTTCCACCTACATTTAATTATTATTTAGATTACATTTAGATCTGTATCGTTTCAGAGCTCTATATTCAGTAGTCTTCCATGAAAAGAGCTCTTCAGCAAAATCAGACAATCAAATTTTCTCATGTTTTCTGCACTATGACCTTCTTGTGAATGAAATTAAGGAGGAAAAGCACCTAACTTTGGTTCTAAAATGTTTCAATTTTTCACCTAATGTCCTGCTCTTTTAATGGTTCCTCATTTTTCTCCATGACCTATTTCCTGAGTCAGTCTTCATTTTGCCTTTGCAAAGTTGGAATGCCATGTCAATAATAATAATATAGATCACTCTGGAATAACAATATCTCCATATATACCAGTGAAAAAAGAAAAAAAAAAAAAAAAAAAAGATGAGCATCATCAGCATACTATTAAACTTGTAGAGATTTAATAGTATGCTGATGTTAGAGCCTATATATGTATAAATATGTATACCTTGAAATCATCCCTTAAAAATTATTCTACTGACACTCATTATACTACAACTATGCTGAGCTGAATTAAATCACAAAATTTTAAAGACTATTCAGAAATCAAAATACTAAACTTTCCAGTAAGGAACATAACCTTCCTAGAAGACTTAAAAGCTCTAAAAAAACCCCAACAGGCAAACTTGTTTTCCTCCAAATTTTCATATGATATCATATTCAACCATCATTTCTAAGAAGATTGTCAAAATTAAGCTTTATAGTAAAGATGATGAAAACCACAGATTCCAAAGCATCCTGGAACAGTAATCATGTACAGAGAAAATTCAGATTTTATATCCAAGTCTGAGTGCCAATATAATATTCATGAGAAGAAAAATTATGCATTGAAGCATTCAATACATTAACGAAATTTAAAATATAATAAATGTTAATTTTCAGATGTGCCAATTAACAGGCTATTTTCTACTGCTCAACTTTATAACCTCAAAGTAGCTTCAAAATATGAGGTTTTGCTATTGGATACATGGACACATTAATATATACTTCATATATAATACATACACATATTTTACTAAGAAAACACATTTTAAAAACAAACAAACAAATAAGAAATATTGAATGATAAGTCCTGGTTTATATTCTTATTGCAAAACATTCTTTCCAGGACAATATATAATTTATAATCTAAACAAGCATTGCTCAGTGCCCAGGAATGACTGTTGTCATTGTCTAAATACCTTTTCAGTACATCTTTTTGGTCTTATTATTCCTTTACTGAAGATACTTTTCAAATTACTTGAATCTTCACGTGCAATTATTAATTTCTAAAAGTTGTGGTTTTTTTGGCAAATACTGTCCTACCCAAGCACTCCACAAACCTTCTTCACTTTAGATGGAAGAACACTGCACTTTAACTGTCCAAAAATAATCAAGGTTACTTTATTTTGGGCACCTGAAACAAACTTCTCATGAACTGATGTTTTTCAGAGTACCTATTTCTGTACATTCAAAATACGTTCCCCCTATTTTCTTTCCTTGAGTCATGAGAGTTCTCAGGTGTGCACTGGATACTACAAGTACCTCCCTTAGGTACTCTGGAAATAAGGAAAGGAATGGGCCACTCACTTAAGAGTCAGACTTGGTGATCCTTGTGGAACCCTCCCAACTCAGAATATTCAGTGATTTTGAGTGCAAAGACATGCAAAATAAAAACTTAAACCACATAAAAGATGTGAATTCTATGTCTTCTGTTCAGCAATTTTAAAGCAATACATAAATGAAATGCTAATTTGAAGGATAAAGATCATTCTAGATTAAGATGCAAGACTAACAATCGTGTAAAATTAAATTCAGATGTGTTGTGTGCCCCTCTCTAAATGGAAGGACAACCCACTAGGGAAAGGAATATCATCATGGTGACACATTATTGAAACTTATTTTTTCCTAGAACTTAACCTAACTCCCTCTGTAGAAAACAAGATGTCAATTTAAAGTGCTTCTTGAATTCAACTAACCTGAACAACTTAAGATTTGAAGTTCCCTGGATTTCACAGGAATAAGAACAGCATGAAATACAGAAAAGTTTGTTTTACTTGAGATATTTGTTCAAGAGCAGACAAAATTGCTTAGTGTCCTACACTAAATTACTTTTCTACCCCAGAGAGAGGGTGTTCCCTCTAAACCAGAGATGACGATATAAGGATTTCAGAAACTATTGTTTGCATTTTACTGATCTTCAGATTGCTAGCACACAGAATTTTCAAATAAAGCACTGATAGTCTGAAAGCTCTAAGATATTTAAATTCATTTTTTTCAAAAACACACAAAAAAAGAAGCATTAAAAATATTTAGTATTCTATTAGAGGTATAGTCTTTTTACTGCCTTTAGCATCAGGTTATCAAAGTACCCTCAGTAGTCTATTATGAACTAGAAGTAGTGTCCATTTCCTCTTGCCCTAAGGGGGAAACTAAGTATAAAATATCATGCTATGGTAAGGTTTCTTGTCTTTTATTATTTTAGCAAACACATATACATACTTCTATGGTTGTGTCACAGACAAAGCTATATAACAGAATTGCACCTTGCACTAGAACTTCAATAGGAAAGTAGCTCCCACCACCCCAAACAGTCTTTAGAAAGGCTGAAGAGACAAGTTTTATGAAAATGCTCCAGTGTGCATAAACTGTGCTCATTACAGTGATTTTCTACCTCAAAATTAAGATAATTTTTGTAAAGTAGCTTCAGCTGCTCATCACCTTCAAGATAAAAAGTATTATCTCATACTGAAATCTTTATTCTTTGGGAAAATCTTGTCTTTCAAAGGCTAGATTTCATAACATGGAATCAGAGAATAAATGAGTTTGGAAGGGATATTGAAGTCACATCATAGCATGGCCTGGGTTGGAAGGGACCTGAAAGATCACCTCGTTCCAACCTCCCTGTCTTGAGCAGGGACACCTTCCACTATGCAAGGTTGCACAAAGCTCCACCCAACCTGGCCTCAAATGCTTCCAGGGGTGGAGCACCCACAATATTCCTAGGAAATGTGTTCCAGGGGCTCACTTAACTCACAGGAAAGAATTTCTTCCCAATCTCATCTAGAGCTACTCCCTCTCAGTTTGAAGCCATTTCCACTTGTCCTGTCACCCCAGGTCCCTCTCCATCTTTCTTTTAGGCTCCCTTCAGATACGGGAAAACTGCAATTAGGTCACTCAGAAGCCATCTCTTTTCCGGCCTGAACAATCCCAATTCCCTCAGCCTTTCCTCACAGCAGAGCTGCTCCAGCCCTCTGATCACCTTGGTGCCTCCTCTAGCCTGGCTCCAACAGGTCCCTGTCCTTCCTGTGCTGGGCCCCAGAGCTGGATGCAGCCCTGCAGGTGGGGTCTCAGCAGAGGGGGCAGAGGGGCAGAATCCCCTCCCTGCCCTGCTGCCCACGGGGCTCTGGATGAGCCCAGCACACGGGGGGTTCTGGGCTCCCANCCCAGCACACAGGGGGTTCTGGGCTCCCAATGGCCAGGGCATGTCCAGCCTCTCACCCACCAGCACCCCCAGGTCCTGCTCCCAGGGCTGCTCTGGATCTGTTCATGCCCAGCCTGGATTGGTAGTGGGGTTTGCCCTGACTCAGGTGCAGCAGCTTGAACTTCATCTTGTCAAACATCATGAGATTCCCATGGGCCACTTCTTGACCTTGACTCCCTCTGGATGGCATCCCATCCTTCAGGTGTGTCACCCACACCCCTCAGATTGGTGTCATCTGCAAAACTTGCTGAGGGTGCACTCAATCCCTTTGTCCATGTCATTAAGGAAGATCTAAGAGTCATCTGAAGCAGGTCTGAGAGCAGGCTTCTCATCAGCTTATCTAGGCATGTCCTGAACACTTCCAAGAATGGAGATGCAATTATCAAATACAAATATCACATCAATCAGAGTGTTCCTGTGAAGGTGCATCCTCATTCTTATAAATTTTCAAAGGTAACTGTGGTGACTGTGGTGCTCTGTTTTGATTTCCTCCATAATGAACTCAAAGAGTTAGACTCACTCATTTCTGTATTAACTTCTCATTGAGTAAGGATATTTCTATAATCAGTTTTTATTCAAAGAAGTGAAATTTGAGATACTTAAATTCATTCCAAACTCTGACTTTATAACTCACAGCATATAATCTTAAACTCTATCCCACCCTAACAGACACTCTAGAAGATGCTCATTTTTGGTTCAGAAGATACAGCCTCCTAGATTTGTTACTCATTACTTCATCTTTTCCTACAAAACCTTCTCTTAAAGTAGAAAAAACCTTCTCTCTATCTTAAGTAGAGAGAGCAATTACCATCTAGCTATCAAATTGCATATTAATCCCTGGAGATTATAAATGAATATGTGAAGCTTTCCTGGGGCAGGGGGTAGAAGGGGATAGAGAGGGGAAAAAAAAAAAAAAGCTTGCATCTCAGTGTCACCAGGATCTCAAAGAATGCTTCACCATGGGTCATTTTACCAGCAGTAGTAAAAATAAAAATCAGCTAGTTTTCTAAGCAAGAGTTAATCAACTTAGGTGCTCCTTTCATACAGCTCAGAGCAAGCTTTATGTTGAGTGGAAGGCTGGAAGAGAGAACCTGATCATTTTCCTTCTGAAAGCTGTTCACTTTTCTGCCTTGCATAAACTAGACTGAGCCAGAGAGAGTTCCTTGCTCTGGATGGTTCAAGATGTAGGCTTGAGTTCCAAGCACTAACTTAATATGTGTTCATGCAACCACCCAGCACTCTTACTGTTAAACCTTCCCAGTAAGAGCCTTTGCTATGTGAAAAGTGTCTGTCTCCTTGAAAAACCATTAGGCAATTACATTGCAAAGTCATGAAAAAGTACTTCCTCTAAAACTTATGAAGAAATCAGAAACCTGCATGTTCAATGTAGTCTTAAAAGCAGAATGACAGGATTACAAGGTCAGTGGTTTTCCTTTTGACAGATGTTATCTGGGCAGGATTCTGGCTCCTAGAGAGTGCAGAAAAAGGAAAAAGACAAAAAGAAACAGAAAACAGAAATGGGCAGCAAAGATCAACCAAGTGAAAAATAATTTTAAACGAAATGTACAAGAATTATGAGGGATGGAAAGGATAGGGTAGCAACATTCCCTTTGAAGTTATCCCTTTAAACAGGAATCTAATGTTACTCTGCCCCTGGGGTTTGACTGCACCACTATGCATCCCATGGAACTCTTGGATTCCCCTAACTTTTCCTTCACTCTGAATATGCTGGTTAAAAATACAGTTTTGATACAAAGCTAATAGAAAAAATGGATCACTTGTACTGCTCTCCACCAAGAAAAAGCACAGCATACAGCAAGGACAAAACCTATTTAATATTTGTAAAGCAGATCTAATCTTGTTTGGAGTCTTCAAGACTCCGGAATGATGAAATAAGAACAAATTCTGGACACCAATTATTCCCATATGGTTACTGAGCAATTTATTACTGCAGATAGACATCTGATATTGTCTGCCACAAGTGAATCTCACTTCACATATCATTACCACTTCACATATCATTCACTTCACTGACCCTTACATCCTATGTAAGAGTTTTAGCTTGAGAAAACCTAATTAATTTACTATGCATAAAATGCCCCACAGACTCCCCTGATGTTCTATTCATACAATTCCATTCCTATTGGGCTGATCCTTCAAGATATAGGCAATAGTTAACAGTCATATGTCAAGGCTCAAGGAGGACCAAACTCACTGCAACAAAGTCTAAGCAAGGAATGGAGGCAGAATTAGCACAGATGTTTCTGCACCAATAATTAGTGGTCATCTCTAAGACAGAGTCCAGAGGAGGCCACCAAGTTAATTGGTTGGATGGAGCACCTCTGCTGTGAGGAAAGGCTGAGAGAATCGGGATCGTTCAGCCTGGAAAAGAGAAGGCTCTGGGGTGACCTAATTGTGGCCTTTTAGTACCTGAAGGGAGTCTACAGCAAAGATGGAGAGAGACTATTTACAAGGGCCTGGAGTGACAGGATAAGGGGGAATGGATTCAAACTGACAGGGAGTATGTTTAGATCAGAGATTAGGAAGCAATTCTTTACTCTGAGAGTGGTGAGGCCCTGGCACAGGTTGTCCAGAGAAGTGGCAACTGCCCCATCCCTGGAAGTGTTCAAGGTCAGGTTGGATACAGCTGTGAACAACCTGGTTTAGTGAGAGGTTTAGTTCCAACCATGCCAGGGGTTGGAACTAAATTATCCTAATGTTCCCTTCCAATCCAGGCCATTCTATGATTCTATGAAATGATGATAGGAAGTGCCACATGAAACACTGCAAAAAGTGTAAGATCTCCAGTTGTGAAGAAATATTCTGGGAACAAGGCTTGTATATGATTATCAATGTTTATAGAGTCCAGAGGTGAGGGCATATCTCTCTTTTCTACCTATGAAGTTTTCCTTATTGTCTTTCCTACATTTCTCTACCCTTAACTAATTTCTGACTCAGCAGGTCATTCTGTACCATTGAATATTTGAAATTTCTTTTAGATTTAGCAAGCAAATGCTAATATTGTATATAGATATATCTATATCCTTCTCTGTTTATACACACACACACACACCCATTCACACAGGTGCAGAGGACATAATCCTGACAGAATTGCTTCCAACTGTTGGGATATAGCACTCTTTTTCCCACCAGATGGCAGTAACTTCAACTTAATATAACCCGGACTGGTCACCACATGCGCAGCAAACAATGGCATACTTCATATTTGGGATTTTCCTTAAGAACGAATGTTGATTTTTTGAACATGTGCAGTAGAGTTATTCCAGTTTCCTCCTATTTAATGGCAAAGTGTTCTACTAAGAGCTAAGCTCAACTTTAATCAGTATATGCTACAAGATCTTTTTTTTAACACATATCGTTCCATATATTTTTTTTTTTTCAGTATGCTGTAATTTTGTTAAATTGGAGAAGTACAGGTATTATTTCCAATCATTGTCTTGTTCCAAGAATAATTCCCAAACAGAAATATCTGAGTAACTTTCAACTGCAAAGCAAACAAACTTTTACAATATAAGCTAATTAATAAAACAACTAAAGGACACCAAAGAAGGAGGGGAAATGATAAATACCTTTTGCACATTTTTTTGAAAAATGTATTCAGTGTGCAGATTTCTTGACTTATAAAAGCTCAGGGTAAAATCTACACCAAGAACATTGCAGCCATGCAACATACTATTTTACACACCAGCAAAATTCTCTTTAATATGGGGGCTGACAATTTCTTCTACTGGCAAAACCAGAAATGTTTTTGTCAACATAGTCCAGGCACCATAAAAATAATGTAATTTGGTGGATGTGGACTATTCTGTCGGATATCCAGCTCTAGGAGCAACTAATCCGTTTGTTCTAAGCAAAAGATCATTTTTCCCTTTTTATTTCTTTACCTTCAAATTTTCCAGAAGAAAAAGTCCTATATTATAAAAAAGAGAACTTCCCTCCTATTCTAGTAATATTAGTATTCAGACTGATTAACTGAGTTTATATTCAGCTCTATTCTGACTGCAATGATAATATCAAAACTACACATTCTTATTAATAAAACACACTCATTCTCCAATAAATTTATGACCAAATATACAGTCTGTTTGGACAGCTGGCTTCCACCATCTTACAAGCAGGGATTCAGATCCCATTTTTTTCTCCCGATGTTTGTTTTGCGTTTTTTTTCAGCAGAAAGTAGAGCAAAATTTTTTCTGGATATACAAAAAAAAAAAAAAAAAAAAAAAAAAAAAACAAAAATAAAAAAAAAAGACCCCAAAAAAA
>VZRH01007515.1:459543-483069 GCA_013397555.1 Urocynchramus pylzowi
GCCATTTTCCCGGCACTGTTCCTCCCCCCCCCCCCCCCCCATTTTAACAAGAATAGTTGGAATAAAATTAATCTCATACTGATAATAAGAAGACAAATTCTATAGCTTCTAATAATACAGACCATCATATAGTATGTAACAGAAGTTACTAAAGCAAACTCTTTAACAGTAAAATTCTAACAAAATAATAAGCCATCAAAATTTACAAACAGGCACAAACAGTTAAAATGTCACAGAACAGATGTAATAATAAACACAATTCAAAAACCAGGCACACCTATGCCAAGGCAAATACACTGCACATTTTAATTTTTCAGGAGGAAACATAACACGTAGCAGCTAAAGGAATGACAAAGCAAAAAGAAACAAAGTACAAACATAACGATTCTCAAAGGTTAATGGTTACACCACAGGATTATAGTCACTGATCACATTTTTACTACCTATGCCTGCAGATAATTCTCTTTTCTTTTCCCTCTGAGGATGGCAGGACTAGTATGTGTTGATTTTGTGTGCATTTTTAGTTGTCTTTTCTAGAAGTGCAAATCTCGAAAATTAGCACTGTAGAGCTCAAAAATGGAGAAAAAAGAACTGGCAAAATATTGGAACAAAAAAGTTATTGTAGAAACAGAAATTCATTACTTTCATACTCTATCAAACTAATAATAATATGCACTTGGAAAGAAAAGCAGAATCTTATTTTAAATGGCATTTGCTAAAGCTACGTTAACAAAAGGATTTGTGGCCCTGTCACGAAAAAAACATTGACCCTTGACCTTTTTTCAGTTTAGAGAAAGAGAATAGCCAGAATCTTGTGTATCAAACAAATGTTTGTTTTGTATAAACTTTCTCCCAATTTTCTTAGTTTGCTGCAAAGCGGAGGAAAAAAATAACCAAAAGGACAATGAAAAAAGAAAAGAAGAAACTGCCCCAAACGAAAGGCTGGATTCAGAAACAGTGCAAGGCTGCTTCTAAACAGTCATGTGACTTTTTTTTTGCTAACAGCCATGTGCTCGCGTATCATTTTACTCTGAAATAACTCTGCGGATTTCAGCTCAACCTGCCTTTGCTTATAATGCATGACATAGCCTGTGAGGGAGCCTGAGAACTGTCCCTCTTCAAAAGCAAGGTTCCCATGCTTGGCCTGTAACCATGGAAGCAGATGCCTTTTTTGCTTACCCCTGCTTACCTCTTTGCAGCCACGAGCTGCTCCCTATTGTTAAAAGGGGTACGCCTTGATTTTTCTTCGTCGTGACTGAACTTGCCTCTTCTTCAAAAGGGCATGATGCTGCAGGTCATTGGTCTAGACTGTTTGCACGGTCCAGAGAACAGCCTTGATGTAACCCTTGCTCCGTCTGTGCCACACCACCAGCCGTGCGACTGCGACTGTAGGGGGACATCGGAGATCTGTATTTGAAAAGAAGTCCGTCCGATTTTGCCATTGTGCCTTTTCAGTCATCGATCGAATGAATATCGAACCTTCTGTCGTTGCATGTGTGAAATAGATAGCTTAGCAAGCACTTTTGTGCCCAAACCTGTGCATTGGGCCAAACTCTTCTTTTATTCACAAGTATTATCGGGTTTTCTAGTGTAGTAATTTCTTAGGAACTTTAATAACAGTGTTTTTATGTTAGACCAGCCTCACCAGCAGATTCTCTTCGTTTTAACCTGCTTAATTTAGCACTTTTTTTTTTTTTTTTTTTTTTTAAAGGGTNATTTTCTCTTATTTTTCTCGCTTTTTTTTTTTTTTTTTTTTTTTAAAGGTGCTTTCTCTTTTAATCATTTCCAGTTGAACATCAGCCCTCTTAAAGTGCAAGGGAGGCTGATTTGGAATCAGTATGAACAGCCCAGAATTGTGAGGAGTTTCAAAACAAGATACTGACAGGAGGTTTGCTGCCATAAGGCATTAAAATTAACACAGGAGAAAAAAAAATGGGAGCTTGGAAAGCTTCCAAAATTAATTCAAAAAGTAAAAAAAATCAAAAACATATTGCTTTTTGCATGTTTGTTAGATACAATAAAGAGGATTGTCTTAAAGAAAAGACAGATATTCTGATAGATAAAATAACCCTGGCAGTGGTGACTAGAACCCTAAAAGAGTTTATGTTCTTTTTTTCCCCTTGATATAGAAAGACAAATAATTTGGAAAATTAACATCTAATAACATGGATTTTTGCTCTTCTGTACCAGTGAAAAAACATTTTTGATACTCACTGGTCAACTTTTTTTTTTTATTTATTTTAAGTATGTATTTTATTTTAAAGATGAAACAGTAAAATTGCAGTCCACTGCAAGAAATTATGAAAATCATGCTAAACCACGGAGAAAATATAGCTGAAATATTCAGTCAAAGAGTTCAACAGAACTCCAGGAATTTCAGGGAGAAGTGAAGAAAAAGATTCCCTAACACCTTCAAATTAAAAAAAAACCCAAACAGAATTATAGCTAACGTGGAAAATTATATCAGTCGGTAAGCAAGTTTTTTACTCTTCTTTTAATGGAATGGCACAATCTCTGATCACTGCTTGTCAAAAAAATCCAATAATCTAGTGAAAGCCATCAGCACCTACTCGTTGTACAATATGCCAGCCTCTACTCTGTTCTAACTAAATTTGGATTGCATCAAAAAGGGCTTATATATTCTTCAGGGTGCTGCTAACCCAGAGCTGTATATGACATCAGTATATATATTTTTGAGATACCACTATCTCATACTTCAAGGCATACCTATTTTCTCTAATTGCCGCAGGCAAAGGGGAGGTGCACTAAAGAATAAAGAAGGTTATTGTGACAGATGAAACATAATTCACAATGAGTACTCTTTTCATCCAGCCTTAAGTAGCAGAGGATTACTCCAAGCTGAATTTTAGGGGAGTATGTATGATCTAATAATATGAGGACAGGCCACGAGCTGAAAGGCAATATAAACCAATTATGTTTTTGCTGATTGTTCGTGGGGTTTTGTTGTTGGGGTTCTGCCCCCCCCCCGCCCCCCACACCCTTTCTCTTTTCTGGAAATAGAAGAAATATTAACATGAAGAGGGTCTGAAGAAACATGGGGAAAAGTAAGAAATGCCGAGAAATAAAAGTTGGGATTTTCTGGAATGGATATTGACAAGTGCTTATTCTATATTTCTGCTTCATGACACTTTAATGAAATAAGATCATGCCTTTTCTTCAGTAATTATGCGCTGTGAAAGTAGGTAAACTAATTTTGATACACTTATTGAACTTGTCTTGCTTCTGAGAAATTCATACTTGAGTCTTCTAAAAATGCTGTGTGATGTCAAGTTTAAATGTAGATAACTGTGATAGTAAAATAACTTTTTGCTAAGTGTGTGTACATTGCTTTTCTGAGTCACTGTTTTAATATTTAAACAGTAAATGGGTAAGCTTGCATGAGTATTCTATGTTTGTTTCCTTATAGCATGCTTTTGAAAATTAGTGCTTAGTACAAATTACTGTATTGCATTTTCAAAGGCTTCATCTTTTTATAGTTTCAGTTTTCATAAAACAACTCTTTTTGTATGATCTAAAATTGCAGTCAGAATGCCTGGACCTTTTAGCTAGTTAAATTGCAGAAACTGCTAAGGTGTTTGGCAAAAAAGAAATAGAAAATGTCCCATTTTGTCTATAAAAATGTTAATTTAAATGAATTATTTTTTCAAGTAATAGGTAACTTTAAAAAATCCATTTTAATGTAATTTTATTAAAGTATCCATTGATCTTCTAAAAAAACATTTCTATAAATTTTGTATAACCTAATATGCAATAAAACTATTTTTAGATGTGGATTCTAAATGTGTTCTTTGAGTGTTCATCTTTTTTGAAAAATCCCAGACAAAAAAACCTCAAACGACTGTGAGTTAAATGTTTATTTTCATATATTTTGGATTTTTTAAGTTACACAAAATCTTCTTAGAAGCGAAGCTAATAAAACTGTGCTTCTAATTGAAAATTAATTCTTGCCAAGAGTTAGTTTATATCTTTGAATTTTGGACTGAAATACAAAATAAAGATTAATTGGAACAGACTTTCTGTTATTCAATGCTGCTATATGTCAGACCAGCTAAGACGATTTAACAACTTAACATCTAATGTTCCATAAACAAACAGCAAGGAAACGGCATAAAAACAAGCCCATGAAATTATTATATTTTATAAACCAGAAAAGAACAATGCTGTTTTGTCTTTCTAGAGGCTGTTACTGAATTGTTCTGTTACATAACACAATTTCATGTCATTCTTAAATGCAAACCTAAAACCAATGTAACAATTTCATGAACACCATGAGCAATTAGGTGGATTTTGGTGAATAAGCAGTATGCATTAAGCACACAGCGGTACTATATTTTAAAGAAAGAATGAGCAGTCAGAAAATGTATAAAATGCAGTAAGAAAGCTGCTAGGTTGAAAGCATACATTTTAATATTTTAGTTCGCGAGGGGAGCGGCAGCCAAAAGACCATTCTAACCACCTGACAAACAGCAACAAACAGCAGCTCTCGAGTCAAAATATTTATTAGGGGTGTCATGTCAATGTACAAGCTAGCATATGTGCCAAGGAGAAATTATTCTATTATCTTCAGCTGAGTGAACCAGCAACAATGAATGTACAGATTTGTAAATATACATGGAACTGAGAATGTTCTTTCAAATCACACATCCATTTAATTTTCATTGATCATTTTGAAAATATATCAAAAAGTGTTAAGTACAAGTTATATTAATTCCTGTGACAATTTTTATCCAAATGTTATTGTGCCCTGTCACTTTGCACTTGCAATCCATGGTAAAGTTTCTTAGTAAGAAATATATACTTTAGCATTTGTTTCAGGATTCAACCAGCATTTTAGCTACACTGAATGACATTAATTTAAGTAATATATCTTCTATTAATAAACTTTAAAAAAACATATATTTTAGGGGCATTCATATCAGTAGACTTGTTTTGTTCTCTTCAAAATTAGTTTGAAGTATAATTTATTATTGACATGGCACATAAAACTTTCAGCAAAATTGCAGATGAAGGTTGTCTTTGGAAAAGTAGGGAAAAGAGAGCACAACAGATGATGCCTGTTTGCAACAAAAGAATCTCTTAAGATGAATAATGTTTTAATACTGAAACAAACTACAAGGGCTCTTATAATTTCCAAATCCAAAAGTATATAATGTTACACATTATTTTAATTCTTTTCTGCAAAACATACATCAGGTGGAATGAATGTATGCCAAATTCACCACATAGTTTTTAATTGCCAGTGTTGAGATTTTTTTAAAAGAGAAGAGGGAGGGGAAAAGAGCTCTTCTCCTCCCCTGCAAACTGCTTTTATTTTAAGCAAATCTAAATGTGCAGGTACAGTTGTCTCATCCCATAGTCTATAAAGCGTTAAAAACCTACATCTGAAATTAAGATTTGTAATATTTTGGGAGCAACAAAGAATACAGCAACTCAGGAGACAACACTGGGAATGTAGGAAATCACAGACTTTGATTCTATACGACAAGCTGGATAGGAGTCAAAGCTGCCACATGTGGTGTGAAAAAATGCCACCCTGGTGTGAACAAAGGGTTTAAAATGGAGTCAAGAAGCGTGCAAGCTCAATGTCTAAGCTTTTCCTGTGAATTGTACTGCCACAACCTGCAGGATATCAAGTGGGCTGGGAAGAATAGAGTGCCTTTGGAAGCTACAATGGAGTAGCGGTGGCCGTCGGTGCGTTGGGGTTTCTATTGTTTTGCTCTTCTTGTTTGTGTGGCGCCACAATGCGCTGCTCTACTTCAGCGAGAAATTAAACTCTAAACACCAAAAATAAAGTCACAAAATTCACCAAGAAACTGATGAATGCAGTAAGTTGGATCTCTTACAGCTCAATGAGAGAATTTACTAGCTGGATTGTGCATTTTACTGGGGCCCAAACCGCAATCTCACACATGCAAAAAAGAAAAAAAAAAGGAGTAAAGATGCTGCTCATAAATATCCCTATGGCCTTTTACTGAGATAGTCATTGCAATAATATAAACATTTGTTGGGTTTATTCAAATAGAAAGAATGTTGCAACTTCTTTCCATCAACAGCTTTTCTCTTTTTATTACTACATAAAGCTATTAATCTGCATATTCAGTTCAGAAAGAACTATCTTTTAGAAATAATCTATTATAGTGCATGTAGTAGCAACCTAAAAAAGTATGGGTCACACACTCACAAAACTGCTATCCTGACACTGTTCAACAGAGAAGGTACTAAAAATCATAAATATTCTACGCAAATAAAGGAAAATGACATGCAGTTAAGGCAAAAGAAATAATAAGAAAGAAAACAGTCAAATACATTTTTCAAAATTATGTGAACAGCAAAAAGTACAATTTCCGTGATGAGAAAATAGCTTACAGTTACTAAATTCCTGAAAAAAAAAATAATTAAAATCCCAGAAAGCACACAAGCAAAATCCAATAAACAGTAGATTTTCTAAGAATTAAAGAAACCTTCTGATTTTCTATATTACATTTGCATTTTTTATTAAGGAGTAGGTCAAAAGCCACTGATTTTTAGTTTATGAATGCAGGTCAAGACAAGAACATTTTTCTATTTACTCTGTGTAACTCTGTATAGAAATCAATCCGTTACTTTCATTACAACCACACAATCAATTCCATTTAAAGTACAATGCAACAGCCAAGTCCAAGGACAATATGGATCACTGAAAATCCTTCATACTATCCACAGAATTTATTCAGTTTGACTGGGATGATTTTTCTTCTCATTAGTATTCACCAAGCTTTCACAAACAAACTTATCCCAGCTTCACCTGTTTTTAGCCCAAAGCATAAACCAAAACAAAGCAAACACTAATTTACTGATACTACACCATTGTGTAAGTATTGCTCTTCAGTAAATAACACAAATTATCTCTTAAAAAACAGTTCTTTGTGCTTAAGTCACACTGAGCCACAAATATTTCTTGAACTACAGTAAGACAGGACTACATGTTACATAAACCGCACAACATCCACACATGCAGACGGATGTAGACGATGTATTTAAGCACTCTTAGCTATTTTTTATCACCTTACAAATACTTGTAAACATGCTCCTATCATTTTTCTCTCCCTCATAATGCTCTTTTGAAGTTCCTAGGGGACACAAAGACAAGGTATTTAAAAAACATAAAATATTATAAATGCCTTTCCCTACATTCCCAAAGATTTTGCTATGATCATTTGGACAGATGCAATTTAGCCATTTTTATAACGGTGCATAATTTCACAACATATTCATATGTTCATAAATGTTCATAATGTTTTTAACATTTCCAATTCAACATATTAAAACCCAGAGGTACTATCAGATTTTAAAAGTGTAAAACTCCAAACAGTACTTTTATTTATTTTAAATATTCAACTTTATTTTGCTGGTTTCCTTTTGTTCCCAGCCTACTTTCTCAACTTAGTTTCTCCAGCATCTTAGTATTTGTTGGGATTTTAAAACATTATTTTATCTTTCTGTCTGCCTGAAACATAAATCTGTCAAACAAATATTTTAAAAATAACAGAACAGATTGAAAAATGTCCTGTTTGGAGGTCTCTGCCCAATAAAATCTTATCTTGAATATTCTTAACATTTGTTCCTTATTTGTTCTTTTATTGATCACTTTGTTCAACTACATGTGTCTCTCCCCAAGAAGATATCAGAAAATGAAAAATGAATCTTGGAATATTGCTCCAGAATGTGCAGCCCGATGCAGACTAACAATGCAGAGGCTGAGTTTCCACGTCCAACGTTTCCTCAGCTTTGATAATTTGAGGTATCTAATCTCTGGGTGTTTCTTAGGGTGCCATGTCCTTTTATAATCCAACATATTAAGTCGCTCTTAAATTGCTGTCCCTGCCCAGTGGCCATTCAGCCTCCTCTCTTGGGCAGCAGCCAGCACTGCACACACATGTGCACGTACAGGTGGGAATGTGCCTGTTCTGCCTTGTTATTTCAGCTGAGCCTCAAACTGGGGCTCTCGTGAACCATTTACATTTATCTCTGCCAAGCCTCACTGGATGCATTTCGGTCATAAAGAAAATTGCATAATGCCAAATTTCTTACTCACATATAACAGCATGTAAATAAGCGAAGGGTTCACAGCACTGTGAGGGGAGAAACTGTCCTGACAGACTTATAGTTGTCCCCACTGCAAACCTTAAACAAGCACACATAAACATCTTTTTCCTCTTGTTCAGCTGTGTTTACTTGCCACTGCTTCCCTCCCCTGGCGTCCACCAGCTCATTTCTCCCCACCTCCTGAACCTGTTTATTTTCTTTCTCCTGCCTATCTGCCAGTTAAGGATTGCTGAAGGATCCCCCAAAATCTGCAGTCCCACACATCCTTGTCCCAGGGGCACCTTGAGAAAGAGTGAGTGGGATGCAGGACTGAACAGGTTAATTCTGTACAGGCAGGAAGAAGCAAAACTCAGGCTTCGAGAATATGAAGCTGGACAGTTTGGAAGGATTGCATTAAATGTAAGATGTAATATCTGCAAGTGAGATAGCAGGGATACTGTTGGGAGAGAAAAAATCACTTTCCCAGAATGCTCTCCATCTATTCAGACATTAAACAGCTGAAACGTGTGTGCTGCAGAGGTTAAGCTTGTCTGCTGAGAGCAGGACACCGAGCCTCCAAGCAGCCCCTGCCTCTCCCTCTGACTTCTGCGCCAGTCTGGGGAGCCATGACACCAATTTCACCAGCAATCTGCCCCCAGGGGCTATTTTAAGACTGTCCCAGACCCATCTGCTAAGCTGGCCCCAGAGAGCCAGCTCTGGTCTGTTTGACATGCTACAGAACGGCTGTGTAATCCAGTTCAGAGCCTGCAAATAAGCAATTTAAGGGATCTTTATTTATTAGCAGAAAACAATTCCAAGCTTTCCTCACTCAGCTGTGTAAATTAACAAACAAGGCTTTCCCCTGGCTAAAATGCACACTGGACCAGCACAGTAACCACCTCCAAAATCAAAAACCTCATCTGCTTCAGAGCCACTGCCTGCGGATGAAGCTGTCAGTGTGGTAAGAACAAACATCAGGGCCCCTGTTGCCCCCCAAGAGCTTGGGGGGTACATCCCCTTTGCCCATCCCCTGAAGAAGATGCCTGGAAAAATCAGTCAGGAAAAGTATGAGGTTAGGAAAAGTATCACCACCCTCTTCTACTACAGTGGTTGCTGAGTATTTACTGCCACATGGGGTGGTAAAGTCAATTCAGTTTTCCCTGTGTGCAAGTGCTGGAGGTCATCACTTGGTATTACTGGCAAAATTATTCTGATTTCTTGTGACAGTATGTTTAATTTATACTTATTGCCAGTTCAACAGGAACATCTTTGGTGCAAGCACGCACTCTGCCATCAGCCATCCTGTGGTGTTTAAAAATGAGAGAACACGTGTAACATGAGAGTATTCTCTTCTTGGAAAGAACTTTTTACTGCCTTCCATAATTTGTAAATCGCCTTCTGTGGGTTTATTTTAGTACCTTGATTCTATTTGAACGTAGCTTATTATGATTTAATTTCCTCCTTTCTTTTTTTTTTAAACAGAGGATGGAAAAGAAAAATAAATCTCTCATGCTCTCAGCATATAACAATTGATATAATAGACTGAAATGGCTCCTTCTAATCACTTGGGGATTTTTAAGTGCATTTTATTGACATGATAAGCCATTATGAGTCCTTCAGATTTGTTATGGTTTATCATATCAAGGCTGAGGGTTTTAAGTAATATTCCTAATATGCATTCACAGCATCCACTCCAACAGCTTTTTTAATCTCAATTAAATACCATTAAAGATATGTATGGTACCTATGTATAAGTGGCACTAGAAGAGTGTTTATATGCACTAGTGACCAAATAATGTCAGACTGGCTTAGTTGCCTTCCACCTCATCCCATACACTCAGAAGTTTTATTGCTCAGTACAAGTGCATATAAAGAGGTAACATTATTCAGCAGAATTATATGGGATAAAAGTTTCTGATGGTGTTTTTTTGCTAGGGTTTCCTTATTTCTTTTCTTCAAGGTAGTCAATAAAATGAGATCTCTTTCACCAATCTCCAGCGGCTGCCTGAGCAGAACTTGAAATTGTTGATAAATTCCAGCAAAATGGACATTACCCCTGCTGTCTAGGACAATATTTGTTCTCAAAAAGAAGTAAAACTGAATGTCAAAACTCGCCTGAGAGAGCAAAACTCTGATTTCATAGAGCACAACCATGCAGCTATCCTGAATGGCCACATAATTCACCTCTGTCTTTCCCAACCTGTGCTGCAGATTTATAGTCTGCCTCTTGATGCTTTTTGCACTTCAGACGACTGTTTTTTGCCATTTCATCTTCCTTTTATCGTTACATTCTGACTTCTCCATAGCCCTAGGTTCCCTGCCCTTAGGAGAAGAAAGTGGAAAGCAGCCAAAAGAGAAGTGTGCAAGGCAGAGGTGAGGCAGTCAAAATGAGTATAGCTGTCAAACTGGCCAGACCTTCCATAAGCAAAAGGCAGGGACTTCTGCATTAGGAGCAGCAAGAGAGAAAGCTGTTATAAGGTTATAAACCACTTGGAACTTAAGTGTTGTGAATTTATGGCAATCACTCTAAATTTGAAATGAAAAAGGTGCAGCTGTCCTAGGAGGCTGAACTGGAGAAGAAGACAAAGCAAGACCTTCCAAAACACAGTACAAAAAGGAGTGGGCAGGCTGGCAAAGCAGGCACCACGTCTGGCCTAAGAACAGCCATTAAAACACTCAGAGGCTCACTAGGTTGCCAGAGGCCCTGGTGCTCTCCCATGTAACTCAAGGGCGAAAACCTTGGGAAGGGGTACAAAAATAGCCCAGAAAGTGCAATGTTCTTCAAATTCAAAAGAATCTGGGAGCTGTCACCTTGCACAGAGGCAAGACAGTATTAATCATGCTGGATCATCCTGCCTCTTCAAGTAGAAGTACTCGGCACACTTAGCTCTAATTTAAGTAAGCATATTATATATACATAAAAGATAAAGAGCACGTGTCATTTAACTAGATATACCAACAGATGAAACAAATATATTCATATTGTAAAACTAAAGGATGCAGATCCAAATTGTACTCATAGTTATGGCCAGAAAGATGCACAATTCCCTAATCATTTTTGGCAAAATAGCTGCAAAAATCAGTTTTTCACTGTTGTCAGAAGTTGGCCCACTACTAAGATTACCCTCAGTACAGAATGTGGTGTCTCTCCTATAATGGATTTTGAGTTTACGATGCACTCTCAGAATCATTTCAATAAAACCAAAGGCTATCAAATGATTTCATAATCAATTAACACTACAGCTTAATTCCCAGTCTGCTACATCCTTCAGTGCTGCTTGGCCACATAATTGATGTCTAATTTGCCATACTATAAAAATGGCCTTGTTTATTCTCATTCCATTACCAGTAACTAGCTCATTATTCTAATGCACTCTGAAGTATTTAAAAAAAATGTGAAGGAAAATTCTATTCAATTCTGTATGCATTAGTTATCCTTACAGGTTAAAAATCATATTTAAATCACTATAGCCCTTTCTCTTTACACATACAAGTAACTCATTTGTTGCAGAATATGGTCCATTTTTTAGGAAAGTTTGTTGTGGTAAGACAAGACCAGCAAGACTGATTACACATCAATCCTTGAATAAAGTAAATACTTTTCATTTTATAACTTCCTGCTTTATTTGGACAGCCCAATATAATAGAAACAGTACAAAAGTCTCTTCTAAGAAATAACTTATCATATCCTTAACATCAATAACTTCATTAAGATACTCCAGAGCAAAACCAGCATGTAAGTGCAACTGAAACATCCCCCACAAAAAAGTTTATAGCACAGTAGAAGAAACCCTCTTCACCACCACCACAAGGATGTTAAAGTCCTTTTACTTTTGTATTTGACAAAAAGTCATAGAGCACAAGTCAGTGATCAATGGCTTACCTAAGCAGCTAAAAATTGATCAAATAACTACAAATTTCTCCTCCACTACTTATGGAAGCAATGGGAGATGGAATTATTGAAAATAATTTACTGACCACTGAAAGTTAGAAAAAATCTGTACTTGAGTCCCTTAAAGAGAGCAGCTGCAGTGCAGCATCTGAGTGCATATTTCTACATTCATTCAGCCAAACCTGAATTCAGGCAGAAATCCACAAAGTCACTTCCTAAAGTGACTTTTAGAACGCTGGGCCTTTAAACTGCTTTCCTGCTCTTATCTAGTCACTTTCTATTTCCTTAGACTGTTAAAGACAATATTATATAGTTATTATTCATGCAATATTCTGTCATTTACTATTTACTTTCCAGGATGATTTGGTTTCCTAAAGACACATTACTGCTCTTTGATTATATACCACCATTTCAAAACTCCATGCAAGGGGGGCATTATTTTTTTAGGAAATTAATTACTAATACTCAAGGGATTAAACTGAGTGATAAGGTATTACATTCCTGGACCACATATATTAAATGATATTATAGCATGATAATCTAGGAGAATCCTACCCACAACTTTTTCATTCATAATTTTTGGGCTTATATTGTGAGTCAGATTTCATACCTAAAATTAATTTTAAAAAAGATAAATAATCAACAAAATAAGCAAAAGAGATCAACACAGAAATCTCAGATTTAAATTTGCCTTTACCAGACCAGGGGACCAGAGCTCTGATATCCATGTCATTTAGAGTACCTGATGATATCTGCATCTGTATTTACATGCCACTATCAAACTTCTGGGAATATCCACAAAGATTATTCCATTGCTATATAGAACTCAACCCCCTCCTTTTCTCAATAATCAAATAAACAATTTTCAAGACTGATTGTTACAGACCACCCATTTCATAAGTAAGAGATTATTTATCCTATTGTTGTACATTTAAATATAACTGGTTCACTATTTTCTGTTTTGTCAAGAAAAAAGGTCAACCATCAATTTGTTATAACTATCTAAAGTATATAGAGAAAGAGGAAGAAAGGCCTGAGGAGACTGAATCTTACCTGCAATAATGGAAATTAATTGACCCAAACTCTCCTTTATCTAGAAATGCTCAACAGAATCTTTGTCATCCCAGTAGTTGACCAATATAAACTTTACTGTTAAAACTGACTTCAAGTATTTCTTTAATTTGAGGCAATTAATAAATTCTGATATACACAAAGAAATAAATTTAGGACTACTTTTCTGAGTTGTGCATAATAATTTTTTGCCTCTGCATAAAATAGAATCAGGTATAGATAACATACTAATGTGAAATGGTATTATAATAATGACCAGAAATATTGGCTATAATCTTTTAAACACAAATCTGTATCCACAAGCACAGCAATCTATCTGTCCATCTGTCTACCACTCCAAGATATTTGAAAGAAACCAAATGTACATAGTATGAACAACACGTGAGTCAAGGAAGAACAAAGAACAAAGCAAAAAGTTTGGTTCCATGTCCTCATTTCTTTGAAGAGGCACAGTCCTTAGTACTTTGGCTTGTTTAGAAATATTTCCTTAGAAATATTTAGATTATACTTAGTGATAGAAAAAATTTATCCAGTATAGGACTAAAATGTGAGGTTTTCAGTAGTGAGTGCCATGATGTGGCAGAGGCAGGACAGCCAGGGGATCAGGCCCACCCAATAAGGATTTATGAAAGGCAGGTCCTGCTTGACCAACACAATGGATGAAGGAAAGGTTGTTGATGTTTAATATCTTTTCCAATGGTCTGGATGAGAGGATCAAGTGCACCCTTTAGTTTGTAGAGGACACCAAGTTGGGCAGGAGTGTTGATCTGCTGGAGGGCAGGAAGGCCCTGCAGAGGGAGCTGGAAAGGCTGCATCCATGAGCTAAGGATAACTGCATGAGGTTCAACAGGACTGGGGACAAGTGGCTGGAAAGATTCTTGGCAGAAAAGGACCTGGGACTGCTGATCAACAGCAGCTGAACATGAGCCCAGGTGTGCCCAGGTGTGCCTAGGAAGCCACGGCACCTGGCTTGTATCCATGATCAGCTCCCTGTACTCAGCACTGGTGAGGCCACACCTTGAATCCTGTGTTCAGTTTGGGGCCTCTCACTGCAAGAAGGACATTGAGCGTGTCCAGAGAAGGGCAATGGAACTGAGGAAGGGTCTGGAGCACAAGTCTGACGAGGAGCAGCTGAGGAACTGGGGTGGGGGGTCATCCTCAAGGAAAGGAGGCTCAGAGGGGACCTTATCACGCCCTACAGCTCCCTGAAAAGAGACTGTATGAAGGTATGGGTTGGCCTCTTCTCCCACCAAACAAGCAACAAGATACAAGGAAATGGCCTCTAATCGCACCAAGGAATGTCTAGATTGGGTATTAGGAAAAATCTCTTCACAAAAACGGCTATCAAGTATTGGAACAGGCTACCCAGGGAAGTGCTGGAGCCACCATCCCTGGGAGTATTTAGATGTATAGATGTGGCACTGAGGGACATGGTTAAGTGGCGGTCTTGGCAGTGCTGGATTAATGGTTGGACTCAATGATCTTAAAGGTCTTTTCCAACCTAAAGGCGCCTATGTGTCTATGACAATATATTTGCATACCTATCTTAGCAGTTTGACAGCATCTTAATTATAAAAGCGACTTAAATCTCTACTCTCAGCAATTTCAAGGAGAGTGTTCCAATTATGAAATGAATATTAAAAACAGAATAACTTTTTGTTTCTCAGAAGATGGTCTTGGATTCTTAGGATTTTAGATATGCTTATAGCATAGCCAAACAGGAAAGCAGAAAAAGTAAAAGGTCATCAGTTTTTTTTTTCCCTGAACAACTATGAAACGAACAAGAATAATTTATTTCATTTTGGCAAGATGACACTATTCTGGAAATAAAATCTTCAAAACATCATCTGAATTTCAGGAAAGCAAACCAATGAAAAAGACCATGCCCAAACACTTTACAACTGCAGGAGCTTCACACCAGTTTACAAAGCGGCCACATAACACAGTGACAGAACTGAAGACAGAGTAGCAGAAAATTAAATTAAACAAAAAAAATAAATCCCTTCTTATCCTCTCCTCAGAGAAGCTTCTGACTAAACATCTCATTCTTGACAACAGTTAGGAAACAGCTGTATTTTTCCTCCAGCACTTATCCCAAAATTCCTGGACAAAGACGATACTCTTTCCTTTGACTTAGTGAAGTTCAGGTGCCCTTCTGCTCCTGTGAGACTTATGGTGAGGAAGTTGTGAAATTATTTAGGACACAGTAGTGCTGTTGGGAAAATGAAATGCAATCCTCTTGAGCGACAGCCATTAAAGTTGTCCACACTTTTATTCTTAAGCATCTGCTCTTTGTGACCTGAGCAATCATAAAAGGCATGGGCAAAACTTCCTGATAATTTTGGACACCTCTTCAGTGATTTGCAATATTATTCTTCTGCACACAAAATTACCCTGTGTTCCTTGGGGACTGACATTACACAGCGTAAGAGAATGTAGCAGCTCAAGAAAGATAAAGCACCAAGAACCAAGCAGGGCTCAAGCAAGAACATCATGTAATGGTCTGTAAAGACTGCACCTGGGCAGTCCATTCTCGTGTTTAACAATTCTTGCCATGAAGAAATTCTTCCTGATGTCCAACCTGAACCACCCCTGGTGCAGCTTGGGGTTGTGTTCTCTTGTCCTTGCCTGGGAGAAGAGACCCCAAACTATAAATATCTTAAATTGTTCCCATATTGCATAAGCATAAATACACATAATGATGCATATTCCTGGATGTATTCTTCAAAGTTTTTCCTTTCAATCAAGAAGATGGACCCTCTCAGGAAAATTCCCACCCATTATAGTAGACTCTAGACTTTATTTACCTATAAATAACTTGTTTTTGAGTTTACTGTCAGCATCTGACTTTTGCTGAGAAATACAGTTCAGATTTCGGAATTCTTAGTGCTAGAAGAGAGCTGCCAAAAAAAAAGCAGACAACCTAAAAAAGTCCATCCTGCCTTTTAAAAGGGACATCTTTGCTGTAGTTTCCAGATTGGACGCCATCTTTAATCAAAATAGCACCGCAGTACCATGTTTGTGTAAAAAAATCATAGAATCATAGAATGTGCTGAGTTGGAAGGGATCCATCAGGATCATTGAGTCCAACTCCTGGCCCTGAAGAGGACAACCCAAGAATCCCACCATATGCCTGAGAGTGTTGTCCAACACCCTGAGAGCATTGTCCAAACTCTGTCAGGCTTGGTGCTTTGACCACTTTCTTGGGAGCCTTGGGAGCCTTGGGAGTTCCAGTGCCCAACCACCCTCTTGGAGAAGAACCTTTTCCTGATATCCAGCCTAACTCAGCTTCAGGTTGTTCCCTCGGATCCTATCACTGGTCATTAAAGGGAAGAGATCAGTGTCTGCTTCTCCTCTTCCCCTCATGTTGAAGACTACAATGAGGTCTCCCCACAGTCTCCTGCAGGCTGAACAGACCAAGTGTCCTCAGCCACTCCTCATATGGCTTCCCCTCAAGGTCCTTCACCCTCCTTTGGACACTCTCATATCTTAAAGTCTTTCTTATATTGCAGCACCCAAAACTGCCCCCAGCACTCGAGGTGAGGCTGCCCCAGTGCAGAGCAGAGCAGGACAATCCCCTTCCTTGCCCAGCTGGTATGCTGTGCCTGATGGCCCCAGGACATGGGTGGCTCTCCTGGCTGCCAGGGCACTGCTGACTCATGTCCCACTGGCCATGGACCATGACCCCCAGGTCCCTTTCCACAGTATTGGGAACTACCATTTTTCATGACAAAGGCACTGCCACATCAACTTCCACCTCCTGTTGTTTGCCAACACTTGGAGCACAGTGTAGAAACATATATTGACCACTGAGAACAACTAGAGGTGTTCTATCAAAACCAAAATAAAGAGACAATATTCCTACTAGAATATAAAGATGCAAAACAGGTACATTGATCACAGCTATATTTTTCATAATCACTACTAATGTCCACATAAGCTCAACATGCCCCAGCTGTGTGCTCTGGGAGCCCAGAACCCCCCGTGTGCTGGGCTCATCCAAAGCCCCGTGGGCAGCAGGGCAGGGAGGGGATTCTGCCCCTCTGCCCCCTCTGCTGAGACCCCACCTGCAGGGCTGCATCCAGCTCTGGGGCCCAGCACAGGAAGGACAGGGACCTGTTGGAGCCAGGCCAGAGGAGGCACCAAGGTGATCAGAGGGATGGAACAGCTCTGCTGTGAGGAAAGGCTGAGGGAATTGGGATTGTTCAGCCCAGAGAAAAGAAGGCTCCAGGAAGACACTAGAACCCCTTATAGTACCTGCAGGGAGCCACAAAAAAGCTGGAGAGAGGGACTTTTTATAAGGGTACATAGTAATAGAAGAGGGACAATAGATTTAAGCTAAAAGTAGATAGATTTAGATTAGATATTTGGAAGAAATTCTTTACTATGAGGATGTTGAGGCACTGGCACAGGTTGCCCAGAGAAGCTGTAGCTGCCCCATTCCTGGAAGTGTTCAAGGCCAGGTTGGATGGGGCTCTGAGCAACCTGGTCTAGTGGAAGGTGTCCCTGCCCATTGCAGGGGTTTGGAATGAGATGATCTTTAATATCCTTTCCAACACAAACCATTCTGATTCTATGATGATTCAATGATTGCTAACATGACTTGTCCCAGTACTTCTCTCTATTTTCTGGGTTATCCCAGAATTACGAAAACTGATTTTCAGAACTGCACATAAAAAATTCAGTAGGAAGAGTTCTGCCAGTTGTTCCAATCCAAAACCTAATGAATAGGAGGTATTTGTTTGTCTTCTTTAAAGCAAGTTAACATGACTGCATTCCTGAACTGACTTCCAAAATCTTAGTAACCACCATTACCACACCTAATCACTATTAGGACTAAATCCATAAAGCATTCCACCTTTATTTATTTATTCTTTCCTAGATTAAACTAAGTTTACCCTTCTTTAGCAGATGGTTCTTTTTATGTCTACCATCTGACATTTTCTGAAAATCAGAATTACTATAAGTATTAAATACTGAAGTTCAGGTGGAATAAAAGCATAAACACCATTGATTCCTCTTCAGCTGGGATACTGTCTGTGAAAGACTGTCCAGTTTCTGATTAATGGACAAGACTACTTAATACTGAAAAATCAAAAGGCAAGGCTAAACAAGGCTATTCTACTATCTTTAGTTTACTGGAGAAAGTGCAATAAAGAAAAATGGTATTTATTTATTCAACCATCACACAGATATTGAATGAATGTTTGCCATACTCTGGAGCCACAGGTTTCAAATTCAAGCAGACTCTGAATACTTCTCTTTTTTTCTCATTTAAAGTGTTCTAATTACCAAATAATGTAACAATACTTAGGCATTCTCTGTAAATTGAAGTGATAAAGGTGAATTCCACATTGGAAAAACATGATTGTCCACCCACCAACAGTCAAATATCAAGGAGTAAAATACAGGAATCTGAGAATCCCAAAAATAATTCCAAAACAAAAAGTAATTTTTCTTAAACAACACTAATATTTTCTACCCTCATATTGTGGACAATTACTTGTAAATTCTTGCTACAGCTGATAATAGTCAAAAATATATGACTCAGATATTGGCTTCTTTCTGCTTTCAAGTAAGCTGTTCAAAGCTCTGCCTTGTGTCTCGTATATTTAATCCTAATTCCTTAGAAGCACTTGGAAAAGAAAACATTTGTTGCTCATACATTAAACACTGAACCCTAAGTTCAGTTCAGAGCAGAACAGAATATGACAAGACTTGATATACTTTAGGGTTCTTTTCTCCTAGATTTGTATATATAATGTCAGCTATAATTTTTCAAGTCTCTTTTGACTCTGTTGCACTGCTAACAGAACTGCAGCTGCTCTTTATTTATTTGTATCCTTTTTGCTTTTTCCCCTGTTCATAATATGTAGTCTGTCTGGCTCATTTTCAAGCTATTGAAATACTTCAATTCTAAAAAGAGTACAATAGGCCATAACCACTTGCGTGCTTGTGCTTAGGAAGCCTCCCTCCCTCCTCTCCTCAATCTTCTGTGAATTTCTGAAGTCTAGAAACAAAACTGGAAATTCAAGTGTATGGTATGTCTTAAAACAAGTTTGGTTTGTTCTGGTTTAGCTGTTCCCTTCTGAGATTAAAATACTGTACAAAACAAGTAATTCTTGTGGTACTGCTTCTGCAATTATGAAATGCAGACATCTACAAAAAGCATGACACTGACATGAAATCACCTAAATCAAGTTTTATAAATTTAATGCCTGCTCAGTTTCAGCTCCAGAGACAGCTGTCAGAGTGTTGAATTTATCCAAAAGTACACCTCGATGGACTTTCTTCATTGAGGTCAGGGAAAAGAGAAGCTTGCGATGGACAAATTATATTAAAAGTTTCCTTGTAGAGCTTTTTAGTAGTGCTTATTTTAGAGACTGATCTTTCCTAATTTTATTTCATGTATGGCTGTTAGAACCTGACATACTTCAATGACCCATTGAAAAAAATCCAGATGGTCAACTTTTAAAAATCACGGTTAAATTTTGCATTGGTTAAAATCTTTTTAGATTGTTTCTCAAGGCCCCTTAGTCCCCTCCCACAAAGCCACATCATTTAAAAATAATATTTTCTTATTTTTTTAATGGCACAAATATTTTCCTTCCTGCAGTTAAATTAACAGTAATTAAAAATGCAGAACTATTTTTTAAGTTACATTATGTGAGCCCATAAAGCCAGGAAGGAGCACAGCGAACTCTCTGGAGTGGAGAAAGAAACAGAAACCTGTGCCGAGTCAGGATGTTAAATGAGGAAATCACTTTAACTGCTTTATTTTAAGCAGTTATACCAACAGCATTGGCTGTGAGATTGCCTGTAAAATCTGGGCAACATTATTTGCTTTAAATGCATTCTAATATTTTTGATTTCATACCTGTGTGGCAAATGCATGATGTATTAAATGGTCCAACACTGAAAGTCTCCTCAGCTAAGAGGGGATGTTGCACAAACATGCTGTCTTTGCTACAACATATTATACCATGATTTAATTTTAATAATGAAAACAATGTCACTTTGAGGGGGTGATAGAAGCATAACAAAAGTCTACCTCTCTGTCTTATATTAAAGTAATTTCCAAAGATACTGGCACTGGAGCAAGTATTCAAACTGTCTATACTCAATATCCCACAAACTTCAAGAATTTCAATGGGAATTAAATATCCATGATTCCTCCAACCAGCATCCCCACTCTAGATCAGCCCTCAAAGAACAGGTCCAACAATTATTCAGAGTCCTGAGCGTACCTATCTTTGCTTTTAGGTAGAAAATCAGCAATGACTGGAAGGGCCTGAGACCCTTCTTGCATTCTCATGTCTGGAAGGCAGCACTTTTCTCCTTCCAAGGGTCCTCAGAAGACAAGTTATAGGTCCCTGGTAGAACTCCTGCCCAAAGGGAAGACACTTTATTCTCATGGCAGTATAACTGTTGCTGATCGATTTAGCAGAAGCATCTAATAAATAGCACAAGGTCAAATTATTCTGGGAAACCTTGGTTCATCTCAGCCCTAACCTCTCATTTCAAGTTCTGTAGTTCTGAAAACTCAAACTCCAGCTGATGTTGGATCTTCAAGCCCATGAATCCAGAGCTGAGGCCCATAACTCTGTTGCAAGCTCTGTAGAGCAGGAGGTAACTGCTGTTAATCTGAGGCACACAACAATCACAAACAAGCACTCAGACTACCCATCTGCACGAATAACAAAACTGTGCTTTCATTTCTAAAATCTTAGCCATGTCACACGTAAAGTGTGGCTTAAATCTTAAATACCTTAAAACTTCAAAACATTAAAACATAATTATTTCTTAGTTAGTAATTAATGGCTTCCACAGGGGTAAATGTGTATTCAATAATGGCAGTTGCAAGGAAAATACAGTCCTGAACATCAAAGCCCCGAGGCTCTTAGTTAAAATGTGGCTCCTAGGGCTCCTTTGCTTCCCAGGGCAGGAAAAGTGACCTTGGGAGACAGCCAGGCTGTGAAAAGTGGAACATCCTCAACAGGCACAGTGGCTGGAAAGCCAGGAATACCAACCATACATGCTGCATGTGGCACAGCTTGGTTTGCTCTTTTGTTTCGGTTGGCTGGTCTTTTCTTGTTTTGTCTTGATTGGAATGGCCAATATACATCT
The DNA here is from genome assembly GCA_013397555.1 of Urocynchramus pylzowi. NCBI lineage: Eukaryota > Metazoa > Chordata > Aves > Passeriformes > Fringillidae > Urocynchramus > Urocynchramus pylzowi. Next base: position 480,719 of record VZRH01007515.1, read on the forward strand.
ACAAAGTACTTTGGTTCTGGTGAATTGGCTTTCACCAATGGCCCAGGTAACCTCATTTCAGCACAGAATCCCAAACCTGCCCTGGACATAGGTTTTTGAGTCGCAAACCCTTCCCCTGGAAGTTCCATGGGAACAAAGGTGAACTGGACAGACAGTCCTCCTGCCCCCAAATAGAGAAGATGGGAAGGAAAACCAGGAGATGAGATTTATCACAGCTTTCCTCACAGGGAACTAAAGAGCCTGTACATCCTAAAGAACATTCAAGGAGCCTGCCCCAAGTCTGATGACAAAAAACATGTCTGGAAATCCCTCATGAATTCTAGGATTGTCTTATTCATATCTTAGGCAGAAAACTGTGAGATAGATTGAAAGTAATTTATTAGTTCTGAAGTTACCACTGTGTGAAGATTGGCCAAGAGGCTTGGTAGAGCATTGATGTAGGTCTGCTTAAACCCATGGAGCTAATCTCTATGTTTTTGTACTACACTGAGAGAGCTTCTCAATTTTTTTTTTCCACCATATTTAAAGTAAACAATGGGCTGAAATGACAGCCCTTATCTTCAGATGTTTATCTGGAATTACTGCCCTACAGCACGCAGGCAACTCTCTTAGGCAAGTAAATCCTTCCACTTCTATCTGTGTATTAAATTCAGAAGAATCAAGTGTTTATTCATAAACCACAGACAAGATCTGGAAAAAAAAAAACCCTACCAATATTACTTCAACTGCAATGAACAATGTGCTGGACATTTACACATACTTATTAGCAAGACAACAGAGAATGCTAGCTCTGCTAATATTGCTTTTCAGCATAGCTTTAGAATAATGATTTTTTTTTAAAGATAAGTTTGATCTGTAATTCAAATCACACTGTATCTTTGATTTGCTACCCCCTCCTCCCCTCACACTCTCTTTACTCCTCCCTCCCCCCAAAAAGCTTTATATAGAGTGGCTGGAAAGCAAAGTAGGGATCTATGCAGACACTATCCATCACATTTCTGTCTTAATTGAATGACACCAGAATGAGATCGATAAAATGTAACAAGAGACAGCTTTGCATTTCCACACTCACTTATTCTCCCTCTCTATTACTGCCAGCCATCACCGTGACCAGAAAGCCTAAGTATTGAGTCTGAGCATTGCTGCCAAGCAAGCTGTTAGTATATGAATAAACTTGTCAGGAAAACAATAAAACTTACAATACTGGGAAAGGCCAAAATGTCAAAAGGCTGCTGCAAGCTGTATTAAATACGCTGCTTTTAAAGTTGAACTATAGAAACATATGAAGAGTTTCTAAATAACATGGGCACTGGCAATTCTTCAGATATTATTCCCCTCATTCCCTCAAGACATGTCTGTGTGCGTGTGTGTGACCGTCTGACATGCAGTTGTCGTGACCTCTTGGCGCAAATCTGCAATTTCAACAATAAGCCCGCACCAGCTGTGATTTCCCTATGTTCAAGGATTCTGAGATCTCCAATGCATTATTGATAACTTCGTTGCTGTGCTAAAAGCAGAGGCTGATGCACTCATAATCCCAGACTTCTCCTGAAAAGCTCCAGCTTCACATACCAATCAATCACGAGAAACAAAATTTAAAAAAGCCCATTTCAAAACCAGGGTACACTTTGAGTATTGCATCCATTTCAGTATGCATGCTGAAAATTTAAGCTTTTTTTAAACTTCTCTTTTTTTCCTAACCCTCAATTATGATGATCTTTTACTCCTGACTCTGTTAGGGTAATGCTAGATTATCAGGAGCATATTCAGATGTCAGCTTTGGGTCACATTTATACTTAAAGTGTACATTGCTTTTGTAGCTTAACTCCCCAAGCAAAACTAGGTATTCTGATAACTTGGAAATGAAGTAGCTAATCGTATTTAAAAAAAAAAAAACAACACAACAAAAAAGAAGGAACAAGTTATATCAAGTGAATGCAGTAAACAAGATGACTTATAAAGACAGGAAGAGGAAAGAAACAACAATAGTAAAACTGCACAGGATACAGCTTTACTTATGCATAATTAGGAAGCTCCTGGAATCTGAAAACACAAGTATCACCAATTTTCTGGTCTCAGTTTAGTACGTAAAGAAATTCTCAGACATTGCATCACAGGAAATGTTCTCTTCATGTTTCAAGACAGACTGTCATATTTCAGCTTGAAACACAATTAGATATTAAAACAATTGCTGTACAAGTACAAGCACTTCTGCCAGGCACTATTAAAATCCAGCTGATGAGACACTTGGCCTCTTAGCTTCAATACATAATTCTTCATGCCTGGTTGACTGTGCTGCATTGTTTCTTCATTATTACATCCATGCTCAGTCTTTTTTTTTTTTTTTTTTT
>VZRH01007515.1:483100-509905 GCA_013397555.1 Urocynchramus pylzowi
TTTTTCTTATCTTTTCTTCGTGTACCAACAATCAAATATGACTTGGCTGGAGGTAGGAGACTGAGACAGTCATGACTTCTCAAAGTAGAAAGATTCCTTGAGTCATCCCTGTTTATCAAATTTAGGCATGCATCAACCTTAGTTTCAGTTCATTTTTTTTTAGAAAGTGTATTTACACAGTAGACCTAAAAGGAACTAATTTTCAATAATATATCCAATTTTAAGAAAAATGACATTAATGATCACTAAACAGGTGGTATTATTGAAAGTATACTGAAAAAAATCTGTATATACTTCTCATCTTTCAGAACAGTATCTAAACCTGAATTATCAATAGAAAAATTAAAATAAAAGGAATTTTTAAATTTGATGACTGTCCCCTGAGGTTACACTCACCCAGGACTAACCAGGACTTGTTAATATATTTTCTTTAAAAATTACTACTGAATAGCCAAAAAATATCTAAAGTATCATTGAAAACTTCCAACCACAGAAGTCAGAGCTGAAATACCTTATAGGTATAGCAGATAATGCCTTATTAGTGCATGGCCAATATTAAATACTAGACATCAACATCATAGAATTTGCCAAAAAAGCTGACAGCATTCACTGAAGGAAGTAAGCTGGGAACTCCTAATGCCACAGTTCATGGAAGTAACAACATCTCAATTTCAGGGTACCTACAGAGCCAGTGAGAAGAAAATTGCTTCTCTAAAAGGCCAAAAGAAGGATGCCCAGCCTGTCTTGGAAAAAGCCCAGAATAGATACTCAATTTGGGTAACAAAAGTGAGAGGGTGTGGTTGCCCCTTTGGAGCACTTGCATTGCTGTGAAGAGCAAATAGATCAGGCGGCACATATTTTACCCTGGTGCCCACTCTGTGAAGGCAGGGAAAACATAAAATTTTCCATGTAGAAAAGGAGCAGTGCAAACTGGGACCTGAGGGCAAGAGGCTTCCTTCCCTCCTCTTTCCTTGCTTGTATCAGTGGACAAGAACCATAGCCAAAAGCTGAAGAAACACACCAAGTACAAACTAGACACCATTTATTACAAGTGCAATATGAACTTGTAAAGATAACTCCCAAGCATATCAAAAGAAGTAGAAAGCAATTCTAAGGAAATTCTAATTTACTTCATTTTTAAGTTACATTTAGAAGATTTGGAATTTCCAAGAACACTTGCAAATTTCACAGGTTTCCATATGAAGACAGAACCTTCTCCTCAATCAATTTCATCCATGTGGTAAATTCTCAGTGGTTTACAATAAAATGTTTTATCAACTGAGTCTGTATTTCATCACAACACATTAAAAACCATAAATTTAATCCCTCATCAACATCAATTTACAGAAGTGTCGTTTTGCTTTCTAGTAACCTACAAAAACGTGTTCAGCTATCATTCAGAGGTCATCTTTGTTATGAAGAGTATTCCCCCCCCAAAGAACTGTCCCTTCATTTTCATTGGTTTTCAGTGTGACTTGCTCAGCACAGCAGCATAACTGGCTGCTGTAATGGCAGCCTAAGACAACACTATTTCAGGCACTGACAAGTGAATGCTGTGGGCAGATTCTCTGGCAAGATTAAATTCGCATTTTTATACCACAGATTGACACTGCTCTGCCTAATTCTAGTGATCCTAATTATTCTCCTCTTCCTGTCATTTACTTGTGAGGAGAAGTCATGCTGTTTACCTGAGGTTTGCTTATTATCTATGATGAAACTCAAAATACCCAAGTTTAGAACATGAAGTCTGTGTAGGCACTGCAAGGGAGTTCCTGCTTCCCTCCAGAGGTCAAACTCAGAGCACACAAACATAGAGGTTAGAAGTCCAGCAATACCATCTTCACATTCAAGCACAACTAAGTAACTAAATTTTTCTCTCTCCTTTTTCTCAGAACTTCTTCTAGGAGAGAACACATTTTTTAAAATAATGTCAAAAAGCAGTAATAATTTGTTTATAAATTTGAGTGATTCTAAAGATTTATTTAAATAATATCACCATGACTGAAATACTAACAAATATTAATAAATATTCATTAATATATAACTAGAAAAAAATGTCAAGCATAACTCATGACAAAAGATTAAAGAAAAACCACTTCAAGGATTAGTAAATCACAATTTTGAAAACTTTCTGAGTATATCTGAGATTAAAGATAAGTAGAACTTTGCCAACAACCACAGAGGTAATATTTTACCCTTGGTGCAATCCTCTACAAGTGAAAGGTACCATTCTCTCAGTTTAGCAATATGAGATTAGACAGCAGAGAAATATGGATAATTTGTGAAAATACAAAAGTTAAGAGACTATTTCTTCTTATATTTTGAAAACCTTTTGGCTTTTATTAATTTTTACTAATTTATTCTTACAAGGCCACTAAAAGTCCCTTTTAGTAGTAATTTTGTTATTTAGCTTTACTATTCTACTTTAGTATAAGATGTTAAAATATCAAATTTTGTGATATATATTCATTACTTTTTTAAAAAAAATTCTTAGAGAACAAAAAAACCATCATACACAATCTGGTTTTTTCCATTGCTCTTGTATAAAAAATCCAAACTAGAAGTGGCTTTTATTTATTCCATCTATTCTAGACTTTAATACATTTATGTATTATTAAAATAATTTGGTTTGGAGAAACATGGATAAATACTGCTCTGTACCAAGTACCAGTTACATTAACAGGTGGAAAATATGATGAAAAATTCCATGGTGTTATTCTAGTTCACTGAAAAACTATAATAGTTTTTTCTTGAGCACACTCTAAACTAGCAGGAGAGAGGTAAAGGGGTTTTAACAGGTAAAACAAAGCAAAGTACAGATTTTATAAAGTAACTGCTGATTAAGATACTAGGAAGTACTTTGATATGAAAAACTATTGTTTTATCACATGAATCAATGAACACATTATATTACTAATGTTTCTTTCATATCAAAATGACTTCAAGCTCTTAAGTAAATAACATTTATATTCTTTCAGGAAAAATCTTGACAGAAATGTGTTTTTTATCACATTTCTATAAATCATGCTAGAAAGCTGTTTGTTATCACATTTCTATAAGGCAATTATTGTGTACACTGAAGAAAAAAGTTTAGCCCAACACATTACCACTAATATTTATGAAGAAGGAGAAATACAGAAGAGGCTTGAACTTCATAATGTAGGGCCATTAATTAGCATCAAATGAAAGAAAAGCAATAAAGCAATTTTGTCACCAATTACTGACAATTTGCCTAAGTACGACCATTAATTTTGGATAATATAAACCCATAAAATTAAGGGACCAAAACTATTTGAATCAATATCTCTTGCTAATCTCTTCCCACTAATTTAAATACTTTCAGAAGTATCAAAATGTTTGAAACTTTTAAACGCTGTAAGAAAAATGGGAGAACATATGGTTATGATTTCCTATCTAAGAGTTTCTGGCTTTAGCTTTGGGGCTATTTTCCTTTTCTTTTGTGGCTGAAAATAAGGAAAACTAGGACAATTAATATTGTTACTCTTTGGAATTAACACAGTCAATACATTTGGTTTTTTACAGTTTTCTTACTGTTTTAGGGAGTTTTCATAAATGGAAGCCTGTTTAGGAGAGCCAGAAGTATCAATGTTTAATAGCCTGATTAGGGAATCTCTCCCATGTACCGACATTATTAGCAACACACTGACACAATATTAATATCAAGGGAGTATGAATTATATCTTTGCACTGGGACATGTTCTCCAGCCTCAAAAAGAAATGACAAAGCCCCCAGCACAGCGCCGTCTCCCACCCCCCGTCTCTCCTGCCGGGCAGAATTCCCGGCAGGCTGCATCCCGCACCGACTGCCATTGGCGGAGAGCGATGGCGCTGCAGATGTGGCCACAGCAGCCCGGCCTCACGTCCCGCCTGTGCCTTCCTAGCACAAGGTCACCCCGAACACACGACATTTAATCGCTGCAGCTACTCAGGGCAGCCTCCCGAGCGCTGCCCCGCACAAGCGCCCGGCGCCGCCGGCCCTCTCTGAGCGCCAAAACCAGGGATGTGTCCTCAAGACAAAGTTCTGTAGAACTGGAAAGAGGCTGGGGATGACTTTTATTAACGAATGTACTTTCTGGACTCCCTTTTCCCTCAGCACTTGCCCGCGTCCGCTCTCCAGGAAAGCAAAGCAACCTTTTGATCAATATCGATAGGAATTTGGGAAAGAAATTGCACGCGGAACACCTCGGTGTCTCCCAAAAAGACCCACCGAGGAAACTTACAGTTTAATCAGCATCCGTATCAATTCATAAACCTCGGGTGCTAGAGTACAAATAAACACTCTAAAGGGGTTTAGCTGCAAGGAGATAAGATCTCTCCCTGGGGAGACGGCTAGAAACTGCTCCATTGCCTTTGTGCAGACTACTGGAATGTGCTTGCTTTTCATTTCGGTCTTTGTGTCTGGCACTCAGGCCTCACAGGCAGTGTCTTAAGCCATGCAGGGTCAGGGCAAACAGAGAACTGCATTCATGGACAGATCAAGTTTATGTGAGAATCTGCTCCTCCTGTGCCCTCAATTTCCATTTGAATTGTTAATAAAATCTCAGCCTGAAAGCACATGATCCCATCAGTGGGGAAGTCATGCAGAGAATCCTCTAGCTCAGAAAAACAAAATTTCTTTATCTTTTTCATCCTCCTCCTACATTCGTGGGAATTATGCCATGTAACCCCCCTCCTAAAGTAACCCCCCTGCCCCAGCACAACACCTGATTGCCAGCCCACAGCTTGCACTAAAAAGCAGTGGGGAAAAGAAGGGGAGAGAAAGAAAGGAAAAAGATACACAAGCAATACTCAGCAAAATCACAACTACAATAATTGCACCTCGTAGCAATTTAAAAACTCCCAGACACCTTCAGGCAAAAGGAAACACAAATATTTCAATTTTTAAGTTAATTTCCAGCAGCTGATAACGCCAGCTGCAAGACTTTCCCACAGCTTTATGACACTGCATGAACTACAGGGCCACAGAGATAATAAAAGGTCACACATAAAGGAAAGAACAGAGCCATACCCCAATTAACTTGGTCTCCCCATGCAAAAATTGTACAGGAACAAGAGCCGATATTTGCTGCAGGCACCAGACATGCATCTCCTAACCTTGCCACGGTCTAACTGGGCCTCTTGTTTCTTCTGCCTTTGCTCCTTGCAAACTGGTTTAATATTGAACGCTTTTCAGAGGGATGGGCTGATGAACGAAAACATGAATTTCCTGCTTGCCCTTTAAGGTGGGTTAAAGGGGGTGCTAGTAATCAATTACAGAACAAAAAGCAAAAGAGACACTAAAGATTTTACAAACTAGATGTCATAAAGTTTACATGCTGTTTTCTAACCAAAACACTCTCTTTACTTTTCCTCAAAGCAGTTTTTTTTTTTTTTTTCTTTTGAAGGTACAAAATATAATAGAGTATAAAAGTAAAACCTGTGTGAAATGCAATGACACAGAGATTGATGCAGTTTTCGCTTGCTCTATAGAGCAGCACATCAGTCCCAGAAAAACAATAAGTGCACTAAATATACAGTGGAATTTAAAAACTTGAGGTTCTGAGTTTTGCATGCTCCCATGCAACCCTGGCCTCCCTCCATTCCCTGCTTCTCCTCACACTCCTCTGGGAAGATATTTCTGTTTGCAGTAATCACTGGAATAATGAAAGTTTTAAGGCTGAAGCTGAGTGTCTGGGACCGATTCTGCTCGTCATTTCATTCACCAAGGCTTCCTTTTCTGCCTGGAGATCACCAAAAAACTTGATCCTTGCAGTAAGTACAAACACCTGGAAAAGCAGATTAGACCTTTGTCTAGCTCTGAACAGTGCTTGTCTGAATCATTATTGCATATTATAATCAAAGAATATCATTACTGTGACAGTACCTCATACTCAAAAGCTGATTTAAAAATAATACAGGTATTTCAAGGTTCTGTAGGCCTGGGGGTCTCCTGGTTTGGACTGAATGGGCTCACAAAACCAAAATCCGTCAGCTGTAATATTCCTGTCAATAAAGGATAAATCACAGCAGGTGTTGAGGATGGATATTACTTTGACATGATGAAACTTATTTTGTTCTAGTCCAGATTTTACACATTTGGAGCTAGGGCTGGTGGAATTGGGAAGAACAGCCAATGGATAGAGCCCTTAAATCTGTTCACCAGGTGTCTGCAAATAGGCCACGAGTGTTATTAATTACATCATTAGCCACAAGTCTTTGAGCAGTGTATGCAAACATATTTGACCCCGTGACACAATTTTTAACTGACCGATAGGAACAAACCCTATTCGTTATTCGCGATGCGTGACTGGTCACTTAGAGCACAAAAATGTGCTCTTTTCCTGGCTGGGGAGAAAAGAGGGCCTTTTCTGTTTGTTAATTCTCCACTAATGCTTGCAACTGCCTAAGGAGTCAGTTGAAATGCTTTGTTCAAGTGGGACTTCCTAGCAAATACTTGTTGCAGGTTGGTTTATTCCCCACACAATCTGGTGGCCAGTTGATGTGGCTGTGACTTCAGGCTGCGAATCCCTGGAGAGCAGCAGAAGGAGCAGAGGATGAGCTTCCTTACACCAACACATGCACACTCACAGAACACACCAAATGCCATGTGGAATTTACAATTTCAACACCTTGTCTGCCCATGTCTACAGGCCTTCTTGCCCAAATGACCTCTTCCTTTTTTACCTGTATGTACTGAGAGAACTTCCAGGGTTTGTTTTTTTTGTTTTTTTTTTTTTGCACAGTCACCCTCTCCTCATTCAAACATTTCCTTAAAACTCCTTTCTCTTGGATAGTTTATTGATGCCCACTCATATTTTATGGATTCAGTGAAAGCTGCCATATCACACCACTAAATACAGAAACTGAGAGCAACTGCAGAGCAGAAGAATGTCCCTTCATTAAATCCACACCAAAACTGTAATTCAGTGTGCATGTGGGTACAGGGAGGAGGAGAACTGTTGTATTACACTAGTTATTTAGCACAACAGAGAACATCCTAGAAGTAAGTTGCATAAAAATTATGCATCATGTATATACAATTCAGAGCTAAAATCTGTTGACTTTATCCAATTTGAAATAAAAAATGTTAATTTTTTATTAAAAAATTAGCTGCTCTTATAGGCTTTTTTTTAAAGCTGCTCTAATAGGCTTTTGCCATGAAATAAAGCTACAAGGAAAGGTGAAGAAACAAAAATGGCAGGAAATTAACCTCATCTTATAAAAAGAAGGCAGGTCTACTAAAATGCAGGTTCCGCAAAAGAATCTATTAAAATTCTCACTTACTTTCTCTCACAAGATTAAAGTATCCATCATGCATAGGGAATAATGAAAAATGTTAAATTTTTCACAGTAGAATTCAGCAAATTAACTCACACCCTCCAGGTTCTAGCTAAATGTCTTAAGTGAAGAGACAGCTTTCTCCCTATTTCCTACATTACCTTACATACACATACTCTAGGTAAAGTATGTATTCCCTGTGAACTTAAAAAGGTTCAAATACTGAGATGGATTGGTTCCTTTTTTTTTAATGTAAGAGAACACTCTAAATATTTATATTAATAATGTAGTAGAATTAAATTATTAGGGTTAATATTTTTACAGGAGTGTAAGATCAGTATCTAAGCAATTAACTTTGGTACTTCATGAACCATTAAACTGTTTTTTATAAATTAGTGAGATTTACAATGGGTAAACCCCAATAAAACATCAACAAAATAAGGTTTTTCCACCACTCATTTTAAATAATGTCCTTGTAATATTTCAATAATGTTCTCTAAAACTAACTTTGAATGCTATTTTGTCAGCTAATAAGCTGATAAACAAACCACATTCCTTCTTAAGGAGGCAAACCAAGGCACACAGTCAACAGACTTTGCCTTTCAACAAAATCTAAAGCACTAAACAAATATACACAGAAACAACAATGCTACCTAACTCTCCTCCTCTTAAAACACTTTTTTTCTGTCTTGAGTGTACACAGAAGCAAATTAGACTTTACATCAAGTGGGTGTGAATTCTCATGAGTTTTAGAAAGCTGGTAATTTGCCATCAGCAAAGCCAGAGCCACCTACAGTCATCTCAATCTCCACTCCTGTGGCCCTCTGTGGACTCGTCCTTCCACAGGTCTGGCTACCTGTGCCAGGCTCTACACTGCACAGGGCACGTACAGGGTGTGACCAAGGATGTGGATTCAAAATACTCATGGACATAAGTTTGAACACATCTTTTGAAATGAGATTACAGACTTAGTTAAACCCCACTTTCACCTTCCCTCTGGTGAGGCTGTGTCTTTGAATAAAAAAACCACAGCTAAGCAAGTTATTTAGGTTTTTTTTTTAACTATATAAAATATTATATAGTTAAAATAATCTGCATTTATAGTTAATATAATCTGCATTTATTTGAGTTCTGTCACTAAAAACAAGCTAACTTGCATTTAAAATGGTGTTAATGAAAATGAACATTTGAAAGTACTCATCAAAATTTACATTGATGCCATTTGAAGCAGATCTTAAGGGGGGGTTGTTTACCTATAAATATTTTACTTTACTTTCTGTAAAAAGATGGTGGGAAATTATGTGCTTTTTAGACTCCCACAAACAAGAGAACATGTACACAATCGTTCACCAGCAAATAGAACAGATTTTTTTAGCAAATAGAGAACAGATGTTTTAAGTATGTTTAAAATTCAGGATATTATTTTATTAATTTTAGAAAATACCTAGAAGACTGCTTGTATTAAAAACCAATACCAATGCATCTGTGGAGCAGCCAGTCACCATCCTAGCTTGCACATTGTCTTCTGTGAGCTCAAGTACTGTGAGCCAGCCTGAAGTTGCAGAGGTATAAACCGAGAAAACCGAATAAAACAAAGTGAGAAAGCAAAACACCATTGTTACTTCTCCCAGTTCTTCATGTCAGCTGCAGGACTGCACAGGGTGGGAGAGCAAGGGAGAGCAAACAAGTTAATGAGCATCACTGCATCTAAAAGATAGATGCAGAATTTATGCAGGATATGCATAAACTGAGCCTCTCTACTCTCCCATATGATCAAAATTCATTATCTTTATTTCAGTGGCAATGTCCAGTGTTTCTAAGGTAACTGGAAGCTTCAGCTGATATGATTTAGGTCTGGTTTAAACAAGTGAGCTTCAGGAATAGATGCAGCAAACAGTTTCATTGCTTTTTCATTCTCTGTGTTGTCACTGCCCCTCCTCTCTTGGGGATGGTGAGGCCCTGTACCTGTAATGCATTAGTTGTGTTTGCACTGCCAACAATGCCCTAGGGCTCTGCTGGCATTTCCCTGATTTGCCTTCATCAATCCAGCCTGGATGGCAGAGGCAACCAAGACAGAGAGGCACCTGTGTCTTGTGGCACCTGTGCTGACAGGGTCCTAGGTACCCCAGGCACAGCTTGATTGTACTTTCACAATTCTCCAACTCAGCTTGGTGTAGCAGGCCATGAACTTGCTCCTTTTTCATAAACTGTTCCCTTTTAGAACAATTAAAAAAGCTCAATGCACCATCTCTTTCTAGTCACAGACTCTATGTTTCCAATAACATGGCAGTATATTTTCTTGTAGATATGGAGAAAGAATGTGCCAAAAAAAAAAAAAATCAGAAATATAGGTTTAGTTCAGAGATCTAGTAAGTACTTATTTAAATTCATTACATACCTATTTATCCATGAGGATCTGGAGCTTTTTGAAGACCAAAGAGGTTGGAAGGTTTAACTTTGAAAGATACACGCTTGGCACATGGTAAATTCCTACTGTCATAAGCCCTGCGGGATTTTTAACTTCTATGCTGACCAAGCAAGATTAAAAAGTCTGCCACAGTGTAAGAAAACATCCTCAGCAGTTGAATATTCCCCTCTCTTTAAAGCTCATCTCAAGTGCAAAGCAGTTCTCCATTTTCTGCAATTTATTGAATGAAATAATTTAAAACGGGTATTAAATTACCTCAAATTTATCAGCCCAAATCAATATACATTTTAAGTGAACAGTGGAAGGCCTGCAGTATAAGAAGGATGAACAGCAAAACTGACTGCAAAGTATGAAAGAGAAGCATGAGGCAGTTGAGTCATTATCATCTGACACAGCTGATACAGCAAGAGGTGTGGAGATTACTGAGAAATGGGGTCTTGCAACATCTGATGGTTCTGAGAAATTTAGGTGATTATGGTGGGTGCTCAACTTAGAAGTGGTGATTTGCTGCAGCAAAATATTAGAGAATTCTGGTTGTCCCATCTAGAGGAATACTAAAACCCAGTGCAGGAAGCAGCAAACCCTAGAAATGTACTTTAGGCTTATTCCCTCTGGATGCTGCTCTGTGGCCAGCTTGCCCCCAGATGTCTTCTGTGTCAGCAGCACCACAGCAGCCACTACCAACTGCAGGGATTTGTTCCCACTCCCCTGGTGCAGGTCCTCTGGAGGTGACAAAATCCTGCCAAACTACAGGGGTGCTTATCAGTATGGCTAAACACATGGTCTTGGGAAGCTTTATATCACAGGGTTCATTAAGATTACTGACAGGGATCAGCTTCATTGTTCATCTTTGGGGATATCGCCAGGAATCTCTTCTCATGAAGTATCTTAAGGAATTTCTTAATGGTAGTGGTAGCAGAAATTCTATGAACTTGTGATTAAGGCAATAGTGAGTGAAGTTAGAACACCTAATCAAAATTGTACATAAAAGGTACAGTAGGAAACAAGATCAGGTGATAAATCACCTCTTTTTGCAAAATGTAAAAAAGAAATGAAAGAAAGGAGAAAAAGATTCAATAAAGTGGTCCAGTTAGGTAAAATCTTGAGCAAACAGGAGTGATAGCCCAAGAAATGGTTGCATCCAAAACGTATAAGTCAAAAGGGATAGAAATAGTTAAAGTAAATAAATGGGACCAAAAGTACATACAATTTTAAAATTAAATCAGAAAAGCATGGGTTTAATTCTGAAGGGAACAGTGTGTGCCAGAGTATTGAGTTATACACTGCTGTACTGAAGAGTAGGTCAAGATCTTATCAGCTCTATTATGAGGAATGTCAATAAAAGGCTGTGCTATGATAAAATGTTTAATTAAAAATGAACATTGTGCAATAGATGAACTCTTTGTATTATACAGAAAAAGGAGTCAAATGGATTGTGTTCTCCAAGTTACAAATTGCAGTGAATAATTTTTCCTCCATCAAACATTCTTATCACTACGAAATATTGTATTAAAAATGGATTTACTTGTACTACGATTTTTTACAAATTAGTGTAGGACTACACCTATAGGATACTTCAAATACTTAAACATCTGGAACAACTGTGAGGATATCACTAGGGTCTTGTTTTCTGGGTACTCTTTCAGGTGAATAAATGGTTTGCTTTGGCAAGTTAATTAACAAAGCAAAATATTAATACTGATTCAGTGAGTTGATCCAAAATAAAAGGAATAAGCAAGACTCAATATTTTGGTTCATTAATTATATAATATACATGTACTCAACATGACTGCCCTAAACATTTCTCACAGTTCAGTACAGAAGGTGACAAATAAGGACACCAAGAGCACAGGGAACTAAATGCAACAACACCCATGGCAGACAGACATCATGATTGTTCCCTGGTGAAAATACCCCAACCCCTCTGCAATGTTAACCATCTTAGACACAAGGCAGTGCCAGAGCCAGGATCCCTATCTATGAGGGTAAGGGCAAAGGAATTCAAGATGGAAAATATGTTTTTTACACAGTTTTAAAGGAATGATGTAAAATGCAGGGAGCATAAAATGGTTAATTAGCACCATAGCACTAGGCAAAAAATGGCTTAACACCTTCATGACCTTTCTTCCCAGCATAACTTTGTGTAACAAAGCATAACAGAACATTCATATGGTCACTTGGGCCAGAACATGCAGAAGAGAACATTTTTAATATCTCTACCACTCTTCAAACCTCCAACAGAGCATACAGATGCATATGGACAGATGCACTGAATAAATTGCATATTTCTTAAAACCCATCCCAAACTGGGAGAAATTTCTAATGAAAAATATTGTAAAATTCCTAAAACAAGATACACCAATAGAATGAAACTTCCAGTAGGAGTTGATAAACCTAAGGTATTGAAACAGATAAATCAGATAACAGACAAGAGCGCACTCAGCATTTCATATCTGTCCCTTTTTCAGAACAATTAATAATTGCAGAAATAGCTTTGGTGTAGCATTCATGTTTTTGACAATCAGAATTTATTCTGATATGTCAGACAACAATTTTAATATACTCTAATGCCTGTGCTATGCAATAAGTGGAATATATTAGAGCAAAGAGCTCCACTGATCAGCTGACACCAAAAAAAAAATTATTATTATTATTATTAGAAAATAAGAATTCTGGTGCCCTTTAGTCAAAGGGTTTGTAAGTCATGAATGACCTGTGGGCAGCACATGCTCCAGATGTGAGAGTGTGAAAGAACCTATTACTATAGCCAAAATAATACTAAAGTACACCTTTTCATCCATGGACAAAGCTAAACTTACCAAATTCAAACTGTTAGTAAGGGGAAAATCCACAATATGCTCATGAAAGAATTTGCAGTCATAGAAAATGATGATATTAAAGAACTATTAAGTGATCTAGTCTTCCTCTTAGAGTTAAGTCTTGTTTCCTGCAGTTCCTGCATAATAATATCTTACCTGTAGGATTGCCTTCCTATCCCTTGGTAAATTGTTCTGAAGTCCTTTATCTTTTCATCAGATACCATTTCCTCAGATTCAGTCTATAATTACCCATAATGATACGGTCATATTTAGGGACAGAAAAATATAGGTATAGAAATATGTTTCCTTGAGCAGAGGACATCCCAAATCAAGAATAAATAAACTTCAGTAAGAGATAATTATTACCTAAGAAGCAGATTTGGTAGCAATATTAAAAACTAAGTCCTCAGAGGAGGTCTAGTTTAGGGGCAGGAATAGAACAAATCATTCACCAGGAGCCAGTAGAGATTCCCAGGGTCATGGCCTAGTTGAAATTAAGAGAAGAACTCCTACTGATTTCCATGGGGCCAGGATATGGTCCCCATATTTTATCCATAGTATATCATCACAAGTGTAAACTACAAATGAAGCATCATGAGGTGAGTTGCCTATAATTCCTAATGTTTTCATCCACTGTAATAGCCAAGACCTCTCCCTGAACTCCAACAGAGGCAAATTAGTTCCACATGTCAGATACCGACCGTAATATTTTCCCTTATGCTTGGTTCACAATGAGGGGATGCAGTACAGCACAGAGCAATTAATACATTTCTTTTTGTGAAATAATGCACGACAGAATAGCTCAGAAAAAATGTCGCTCACTTGAAGGTCGCTAGCTCCTGAAGAGTATAACTAGGAAAAGCAATCATTGGGAAATAAGATAAATTAAGCCCCCCCTTACTGTCCAACACCTTTCTAGTTGTTGCTTTACTTGCTTCTTTTCAACCCTTCTTTCCTTGCAGGTCTCCTGGTGCCCCTCATTTCCAACATCACCTCTGGATCTAGGATTACATTCTATCACAATCCAAACTGAACCAGTTTTTACAGTTTCCTGAAAGGGAAATCTAACATATAGGATAGGACTGCTAAGCATAGGCAACTCATGCATTTTGCATACCCTACAGGATCCTGCCAAGGGCTCAGCTGCCATTCCAGATGGCTGTGGGTCTATTGCATGTTTTGTGTCATATTTACCAGTCCCATGTTTAAGTAACAAACTCTCACATCAATATGTCTTTCACCACCAGTGAGAAAATAATAAAAGAGAACCAAGGCCTTTAGGCAGTACCTATTCATTGCACTGCACTTCGACCAGAGATTATGTATAATAATAATAATAATAACATGCAAACCTTCCTGAAATCACTCTCCTGAAACCATTCTGTCAGGAAATAATCTTGCCTGTGGAAGGCTAATATATGCTCTTTCTGATGATACATGCACAGGCATTACAGAGTGCACCTGTAGTCACAAGTAACAGTCACAACAGCCCAAGACTGCTTTGGAACAAAAATGTGACACAAATGAAAGCTCATAGAACATTGTAGCCTACTACATTACCTGGGCTCTTTAATTATTCTGTTGGGTAAATACCAACACAGAGGAAGCCACCAAAACCAATAACAAGTCAAGGTGAAGTCAGTCTTGGAATACCTGACTGCCTTCACTTGTATTAAACATAAAAGTGACTATGGGGAACTTCTTCAGGCCTTGTGGATAAGAATGAAACCTACCTCATTCTGTGAAGCTGCTCTCCTTTGCCATTACTACTCAGTGCTGAATGTGGCATCACTTGGAGTGGAGCATCACAGCAGACAGAAGCTGACATCTATGGACAATGTTTCTTTCCAGTCCTGTAAAATAAAACCAAATCAAAGTTCTTTCAGAAACAAAGACTCTATAAAAACACAGCAACGTATAATTCCAATATTATTTTAATTCAAGTCACCCTTGTTAAGTTCAATGTTTCACAAAGAAGAAAAAAGAATTAGAAAAACAGCAACAAAAACAAATGGAGAAACAAACAAAAAACCTTCCCCCCTCCTCAAGTTGGCAAATTCAACTTGACTTCTAGAATTCAAGCCATGTTTTTATGGATTTTATTTACAAATAAAGTGCCTTTCTTTGAAAAACTGATTTTCACCATTTAGAAGTAGCAAGTTTACAATAGTTTAGAAGTAAAGACAAGTAAAAATTTGTAAGCTTTCATGCATTTGCAAAGTATCCAGTATACAATAGAATGTTGACTACCATGATAACAGTTTTAAAATATCCCACAGAACCATTTATGATGGAAAATTAATCACCACTTTTTCAACTAGACCACCATACTGAGTGCCACATCCAGCTGCATCTTGAACACCTCAAGGGATGGTGACTCCACCACCTAATTGTAGAAGTGTGAAGATAAGCACTGTAGAATTAGACAAAAGTGAAGTAAAGTGATCTATGTTGATCAAATTGATGGTCATATAACTGGAATTTCATTATTTTTTCTGATATTGCATTAACTGAAGTGGAAACTGCTCCTAAATCCACACAGACTTGTATACAATCAATATGAACACACAGAGAAAGGGAAACTGGATAGGGAGAAGCTGCTTATTTTGGTGCAAGCTGAGACCACAAGAAAGGCAAAGCAAATTTAAAAAAAAAATATAGAAAATGCATAAACATTATCTTCAGGCATTCTCTTTTCAAAAAGTTTTGAACCAAATTCAAGATAGTTTGTAAACATGCACAACTTCAGTAGTGTGACAATCAAGTTTACAAGAGACTAATGTAATACTTTATTGTATTAAGTACAAAATACTTTATATCTCTCTTATCCTCTTTGTCTGGAGTAGCAGAACCCTACTAGCACCCTGTTTTAATTAAAGGTATGCAGACCACAGTTAATTTACAGCATTTTAAGACAAGGTGAAAATATCTTGCACCAAAGTGTCTTTTTGAGTTTGAAGTTCTTTGCATGATTGAAGACAGAAAATAAATATTTTTCAATAATCTGTTCTAAGAAGTTCGTGCCAGTTGTCAGGTGCCAACTGACAGAATAGAAACAAAATATTTTTCCTTATAATTGATGTATCTAAGATTAAATAACTATTTCTACAAGATAAATTTCTTTTTCAGTTGAAAGTAATACAAATTTTAGGTATTCACAAATACAAAGCAAATGATCCTCATATAATATAAATCCCTTTCATGAATCTCAAATGTTAAATTATCATAGAATCATAGAAGGGCATGGGTTGTAAAGGGACCTTAAAGATCATCTCGTTTCAACCCCATGTCATAGGCAAGGACACCTTCCAGTAGACCAGGTTGCTCAGAGCCCCATCCAACCTGGCCTTCAACACTTCCAGGGATGAGGCATCCACAGCTTCTCTGGGCAACCTGTGTCAGCGCCTCACCACCCTCACAGTAAAGAATTTGTTCCTAACTTCTAATTTAAAAATGTTCTCTGTCAGTTTGAATGCATTCCCCCTTGTCCCGTCACTCCAGACCCTTGTAAATAGTCTCTCTCCATCTTTCCTGTGGGCTCTCTTCAGGTACCGTACAACACCAGGCAGGTAATCTAAAAACCTTCTCTGTTCCAGGCTGAACAATCCCAATTCCCTCAGCCTTTCCTCACAGCAGAGCTGCTCCAGCCCTCTGATCACCTTGGTGCCTCCTCTGGCCTGGCTCCAACAGGTCCCTGTCCTTCCTGTGCTGGGCCCCAGAGCTGGATGCAGCCCTGCAGGTGGGGTCTCAGCAGAGGGGGCAGAGGGGCAGAATCCCCTCCCTGCCCTGCTGCCCACGGGGCTCTGGATGAGCCCAGCACACGGGGGGTTCTGGGCTCCCAATGGCCAGGGCATGTCCAGCCTCTCACCCACCAGCACCCCCAGGTCCTGCTCCCAGGGCTGCTCTGGATCTGTTCATCCCCAGCCTGGATTGCTACTGAGGGCTGCCCTGACCCAGGTGCAGCACCTTGGACTTGGTCTGTTAAACCACATGAGATTCCCATGGGCCACTTCTTGAGCTTGTCCAGGTCCCTCTGGATGGCATCCCATCCTTCAGGTGTGTCACCCACACCCCTCAGATTGGTGTCATCTGCAAAACTTGCTGAGGGTGCACTCAATCCCTTTGTCTTTACCATTAAAGAACCTATTAAATAACACTGATCCCAAGGTGTTTGTCATGTCTGGGTATCTGCTTACATGGATACAAGAGTAAACCACAAGAGACCCATGATTCAAACCATCACACACTGACACACTGAAGATGAGATCCAAGCATGAAAACAAGCCTGACATGCTTCTAATTAGTTTTCTTTATTAGCATACACAGATATCTCCACACACAAACCCATGCACAAGTAAAATTCTTGGGTTTCAACTACTTTTTGCATAACATTTCCTTTGAAATACATATTTTAATGCCATCAGGCACTGGTGTTGCTTTTGCTATGTGGCTTAAGGACTAAATGGTAATTTCAGTCCCTCAAGTGGCAGCCATTCAATATAAAACTCATAGCACAGTAGGATATTCTCCTTCATTACCACTTTGTATAACCTGATGTCCCTATTCACATTCACAGTGAAAGTCACTCAGTAAAAAGCACAGAATAACCTGAAACATGTACTTCTGCCTGAAAATAAATCAGATCTTTTGGGGGAAAAGCAGTTATGAAGAATACTTGATGCAAATTCAACTGTGTCAAGGAACTTTGGTCACATCCACTTTGAATATGCTGAAATATTCAATATTTCATATTGAATATGAGGTCCACCACCAGCATTCTCTACTTCGTAGCTGAGCAAACTTGGCAATTAATATACAAATTATGAAGATGGATCAAAGTCCATAGAATAAGAAGCTATAAGTTATGTTCAAAATTATAAAATGTAAGTCTTTCATAAGGGGCTGCAAAACACCTCTGTGAAATCAATGTTTTGTGGAATGTCAGAAGAGGAGCTACAATGCGAATCAAAATTTTTATTCCTAAATCAAAACAAAACAAAATTCTCAAAGAAACAACAGAGCTCATGGGAGGAGAAAAAACACCAAAACAAAATTTTTTGATACTGAGACATTAAATGCTAAATGCTATTACAGTTCTCCCCCTGGACAGGGAATGAGAAGAATCTCTTATTTAAGGTAAGTGTAGTAGGAACAAATACCATGAAATATCCATGGCCTGATGCCTTCCACACTAAAATAGAAGTTAAGTAAAATCTCTAAGCTTTGCCTAGGAATTCTACAGTTTGAACCATTTGCTAAAAGAAAGATGCAGTAAGGTTCTGCTCTCAGCCACAGTCCGACTTCAAACCATCTTGTGACCCTGTCCCGTATTAGTTGTTCTCTTGGAGAGGTGAACCCTCAACACTGTTCTCTGGGCTTCATCTTCTCACCTGCACCTGAGGGATAGAGACTGTGCTCTTTCCAACATGTGCAGAAAAGATCACAGGTCTGCCTAAAATAATTGCATATAAAATGGGGAAAATGGATATTCTGAAAAACATATTTGGTGCAGTGCTGAGCAGCCAGTATTGGCTGAACAGGCATTGTAGGGCTCTTGCTCTTTTCCAAGAGTCCATGTGAAAGGGCCCAGGAAGGGGCATCAGCAGAGCCTGTGTTTCTGAGGAATTGACTTCTCTGAGGTGAGGGGGATGCTTGTATTCCATCATCTACTTTGCTTTCAACATAAATTTTTCCTTATCTAGATTTACAAGAAGCAGATACTGTGATAGGATGGTGGTATGAAGAAAGGGGACAAAGAGTATTCTGTTTGATTTTAAGGCGCAGTCAGACTTCTGTTTAGGAATATAAAAAAAAAAAATTATCTATAAAGTTTTAAAAATTCCACAGTCCAAATGTTGAATTTAGCAGACTTAAATTGTGAAAATAGCATTTTGTTTGACTTAATAGTTCCTCACATTTTATTTTTGTAAACTGAAACTTCTACTCCTACTTTCTCTTCTTTATTTTTAAAACAAATACACATTTCTGTCACTGACCAAGACATAGGTGGTTAAAGTACTAGTCTTGATCTTCAAAGAACCTGGAGTTAATTTGGAAAAATGCAGGTAATTTTGATAATTTTTAGAATGAAGGTTTTTCAATTCAAATTTTCAATTTCAAATTCACAAACAGAATTCTGATTTTTTCAAACATTAAAAAAAATTCCAAGAGTGCCAGTTTGCCCTGAGAAACGTCACTTATCTCACATCATTAAGTCAGAAAAAGAAGTGCTGGGATTCTTCACTAAAGATGTCTGACAAATAAAAAAAAATAGATTAATATAATTAGTCTATAATACATGTAACATAATTTCTAGACAACATACTTGATTTTATATCTATGACAGTCAAAGGAAACAAAAATATATTGACTTCAAGACTGTGCCTGAGGGGACTTTTTTTTTTTTTTCCTTCTCATAAAGGCCTTAGAACTAATGTACCTAATTGAGATAGGATATTAACTATCTAAATATATATATTATCTCTTTAGGCTTTGTATTTACTATGTTATACTTAATGGTTTATTGTTATCTTTACTATGGTTTAAAATTTAGAACAACAGCAAAGAAATAAATGGGTTTTTGCTGAACAGAAATTAAGTGGGAGATCCACAAAAGAAAAAAAAAGCTGGAAAACTCATTCTGTAAACCTGGGGTTTAGTTCCCTTTTGAAAACTACCTCAGCAATTGCCATTTGTTGCCATTCACCTTTATGACAGCAGATTATTGCAGAAAATAAAGTTTGGAATTAATTTGAAATGAATTTTTCACCAGCCACAGATCTGGCATGGAGCATTTGTCACCCTAACAAATGTGTACTAGAATTAATCTTCATACTGTACAAGGCTTCCCCGGTAGCTTCACACCAGAGCAAATCACAGAGAATTATCAGATTTATTATCTCTTTATTGATATTCCTGAGGCATTTGGATGGATTGATTCGGATGTGCTACTCCTTGGACATATTAGATAGATTACTTTACAAATTTCCGAGCAGCTGCCCATGACCTGGTCAATATCTCCCAGGAAGTTCCTGCTCACAAACACCCATCACTTGCCAGGAGCACGTCTGCCCTCTGAGCTACAGCTGTCAGCTTGTAATACACAAACCACAGTACAAACAGGGGAAGCTAAAGCACCCCAATCTTGCCTTTTGAATTTAGACTATATTTGGGGCTTAATAATAAGCCTCTTTGCATAAATGCTTTGAAAGGTCTCTATTATCCTACTGTTATCTAATCATCAAAAGGAAATGCTTCTCAAGAGACAAATCATTCTTATATGAATACATTTTGCTTTTAAAACTCCAACTTCTGACAAAATGGATAGCCTTCTGCAGCATGTTTTAGTTTGAACTGTGGAGCAGAGCAGATGGAAGGACACTTAGGAGTTTTTTAAGGGTTTCTACATGATAGAATGTGGTGATGGAACTTCTGGCTTACCACAGCAGATTCACAGCCTGGCACAGTTGTTCCCTATCCATGCTAAATACATCCCATCTCCTGATGGGAGAAAACTGCCCTCCCTGCAGATCTCATCCGACTGCCTGGTAATAACGGCTGTTCCTATTTTACCATTACTTGGGAGTCTTTATACTCTACAGAGACAAAGGCTGTTTTCTGACTGGGACTGTGCATTTCTAAATCTGGAGTTTGACCCTCAACTCACCTCCCACTCATTCCATAGGAGCAACCCAGCACAAACATCCTGAAATCTCAGGATGGCACAGCAGGCTGAATCACCTCACCTGCCAGTTGGATTCCCAGGAGGCCAAGCAAGCTGGAGCTGGGATGTTGCTGTACATCCCATGGCTAGGGATGGGAGAGCTTGTCTCAGCCCAGGGAAAAGGGCGAGGTCTCCTCTTTCTCCCTTCTGTCCTTCAGCAGTACTCCATCAGAAGTATAGGCTGGATAGGACAAGGGGAGGAAGGAAGAGAGGGAGATTTGAAGGAAGGGAGGGAGGGAAGAAGACAGTGCGAAAGCCTTTGTTGTGTTTATCAGATCAGTTTTCAGCTGGGCAATAGGGAATACTAAGGATATGACTCAATCCTACCTCTCATACATTTTGCTCAGAACTGTAGGAGGGCACCTTTTCTCAGGAGATGATGTAGAGGGGCCAGATTTCAGCAGTGTTTCCTTACACCTTGCCATTTCTACTTCATAAGCCATGCTAACCATGGAAGGGGAAGGCCAATGCTGTTGGCTCATTTCTCCAAATATCTTTTTTCTTATTTTAAATACAGAGGTAGACTTTTTGACCAGTTGCTCAGACAGTATGATGGTTAAGCCATCTCTTTTCTGTGCATGAAGAGGTCAATACACACAAGTACCTTTTCAAGGAAATGCTCCACCTGCCAGGCTACAGGGTGATTCTGGCTACATCTTGGTACTGAGGACCTGATGCCCATGCTATGAACATTTCCACTCTGGTTTGCCTCTATGGTTTGAATGCCTGGCTGCAGCAAATCTCCCACCTTGGTTTCATCTGAAATGAAACCAGTTCATGTGCTCCAAAACGTGAAGCACAATAACATACTATTTTTTTCTGCAAGCGTGTTTTACATGGATCCATATAAACTGTTTCTGAAGTGAAAGAAGACTAGGGATAACCTAGAAGCCATAAGAGTCAAGGAGTTGAGAAAGGTGGCTGATTTATTGGTCATATGATAGTAAAAGTGAAGTGAACAAATATACTCAGAAAATTTTACACACTGAAAATGTTTTTCCCAGAAAATTTAGACTGATTAACTCAATATAATGAGATAAAATAAAAATAAAATAAAAATAGTGACTGACAATTAAGTTAGTCTGAATATTTTCGGAGTAATTCAAGATAACAGTCCAAAGATAAATTTACATATCTAGACGGAGACAAAGACGGCAAGTACTTTTTCTGTTAGTAGCATGAATAGAAAAAAAAAAAATTCAGTAAAGAGTCTTCCCATCACAAATCTTTCACAGTAAAAGGAGTTCTCTTATCTAAATTATGCAACTAACAAAAAAGAAAATGAGATCCTTAACACATGGTCTTTTTCACAAAATTAGATGGATCTTAAAGACAAGCAAGAGGAAAAATTAAGCTGAATTTACTCATTATGCAACATTCAAAAATCCCTCTACAAATTGTACAAAATGTATTTCTGAAGAACTAGAAATTTAGAATCCACAATTCACTGCTTTCAGTGGTAAAAGAACAACAGATACAACCCATGCATGCTGGGATTATTAAGGAAGCCCGAGGTAATAAAATGCTCAAATTACTTTTAAATTCAATGTGAGTGAGACTTCTAACTCCTTAAGGCTGTTGAAAATTATATTTTCCAATATCCTTGAACCAAATAAATTAAAGTTTTGATAAACCTTCTGTGAACTAGTAACTATTGATTATTTAATGGTTGATTAAACTTTCTTACTAACTGCCTCCAGAATTTCAAATTAAGTACATTAGCACTCATATTTCTATTTTTCATAAATGTCAATTCTGCCTGAAATTGTGTGTTATTCAACATGAAAGATATCCTGAAAACAATCCTGTGTAGGAGTAGAATATGGCATAAAAGCCATCCACTGAATGATACCAACAACGAACCAGTAAAAAAATAGTTAAATAAGTAAAAAATATGAACATTTCTTAAGAACATCTCTTATAAAGTTGAACTTCTTAATTTTCAGAACAGAAAACAGAATTGATGATTCAGATCTATATCCCTGCCCTGGTCATACACAGCAGGTAGTATGAACAGGATAGGATTCTGGTCCACCAGCTATTCCATGATGGCTTCTCCTATTCTCATATGGTACACCCTTTATCCATGTGCTTCACCAAAAGGCAGGAAAACCCTGCTTCTGTTGCAATGAAACACAAAAGCAAAATTAAACAGCACAAAACTATTTCATAAAAATAAATTCTTGGCTTTCAGACAGTTCCAGTGAGTAGCTAAAGTCTAATACTTGAGAAAAGCACTCCCTGCACTGCCCCACAGAACAAGTCCAGCATCAGCTCCTCTCCTACCCAAGGCAGGGATAGTTCATCCTTGCCTTTTCCTTTATTACTGAGCCAGCAAAAGCCATTTTTATCAATACTTCTGAGAAGCTTTTAGGCAGCTGTAAACCATTTTACAACTCTAGGACCTTAAGTTTCTGGTTGGGAAAGTTTTGTGGTCATATAGGATTATGCAGGAAGAGGTTTAGTGTGCACAGACCTCACTGGGAAGTTACATGGAGTTCTTCAATTAATAATTTTGAAAAGTGAAAACACCTAGACTGTATGAAGCTTGGAGATTCCTCTGTATAAACATTAGAACTAGAAAAAGAGAAACTTTTGTTTGGTCTAACAATGATGAAATCTCAAATAGTAAATAAATTATAGTATTTCAATGTATCAATAAAGAACAGCACTGCTGGTGTGCAGGCCAGGTCAATTTTATTCCTTTTTAAAATATGGAGAAATGAGGGCACTGGAAAACTGCAACTTCCTATCACTGAAAGAGTAAGTATGAACCAAAAGGCAAGATTGCTAATGCATGTATATCCTGCCTACAAATACTTTCACTGCCTTTGCTTTTCCTGCAGAGCACACTAGTTTTGTCCTTCAAAAATCTCTTTTGTCCTTCAAAAATCTCTCTTGCATGAGACCTGAAACTCTCATTGAACAAGATACAAGCAGAACAATGGAAAAGGTCTTAAGAGGCCACATACAATATATCCAAACATGAAATGCTCCAAGTTTCTAGAGCAAAGTAAACATTTTACAATATTTGTAATCAACATAGGGAGCCTTTTATTGCTTTGCAGAAATCTATGCCAAGAAAAAATTGCAGCTCTTTTATTTTTTAATGACGCAGCGTGTGTTAATTTGGGTATAATGCCAAAAAGCTCCATAGTGTTATTCAGGAAAGAGTTGTCTAGAAACCCCTCAATGTCATAGATAAAATTGAATCTGAATGGCTAAACTAATTTGAAAACAAATCAATTCAAAACTAATTCTACCCACAACATGCAGTTTTTAACAAACATCTTTTACTACAACAGAGCTACTTGTGACATCCTTAAGCCAAATACATTTATTCTGTTCCTGTTGTTGCATACAAAACAGAAACACCTTTCAGGTACTACTCAGGCCACAGAGAAAACAAATGCCTCTTTTGTTGTCCTATTCCCGTAATTAAAAACAAAATCCTCCTCACAACAAGGCAAACACCTTGGAATTTCTCCTGCCCTGGCTTTCTGCCTATTCACCAAAACCCTTCACTCTCACTCCTGGAGGTTTAAGGTCCTCCCAGAGCTCCACACAGAGAGCCTCTTCCCTTCTGGCCTGAATAGGTTACCACTGGTTTGAAATCCTACTCAAGAGGCGAGTATTCTCGTGCCTTTTGTACCCAGATGCTGCAGGTATGGGATTGCTCCTTCTCTTCAAGGAATTGGTGAAAAGCAGAAACCTCCCAGAGCCCATCATACACTGAGTTGATTAAACTGCTGCTACCTTCCACTCACACATCAAGAAAACAAACATGACTGTATAAAGCAAAGCCCAGTGGCAAGATGAAGGTCTCTCATGTTTTTGTTTGGCTCTAACAACTAAATATCAAAACAAGAACTTGCAATAGTAAGACATGGAAGGGACAAAGGGCTGAAAAATAGGGTTGGGGGGGGGGTGGTATCTTCCATAAAACTTTGTGAATTAGCCACCTCAGTTCCATCTCTGCATTTGCACAGGAAACTATCTTGGAAATTGCATGAAAAAATCAAGCAAATAAATTATACTGGTTGACAAAGTAAGGATATATTTTTTACTTAATCCTCATTCATGCCTAAAAAGATAGTATGTTGTATCTTTCAAAAAAGCCATCTTAGCCCAGACAGCAAATTACTTCCCACTCTGTTATCCTTCCCATAGTTAAGGTCTGGCCCTGCACATTAATGTGACACAATATGAAGTTTCCTGTTATACTTTTTATTGCTTTTGCATTCAGCCTGAAAATTCACCTTAACCATCTAAGTACTTCATCACTCACACCCTCATCTTTTTGCATTGGAATAAGGAGAGCAAAAGCATTAAAAAATTATGACTGAATAACTTAGAAAACCAGAAACAACACAACCTTTTGTAATCTCTACTCACCCTGTTATAATTATACTTTTATTAGTTTTTATCAAAACAAATCCCTACTCAATTACAGTCCTTTCAAAGCAGAAGAAAAAGGGCATCTGAACAAATGCAAAACCACTTTTGTTCAAGTTTACGTTTCCAAAGAAACCATAGAACCAGGCTGTTCTTTCCTTTATTCTGAAGCATCCAGAAGTTGCTTCAAAACGTGCTTTCTGTTTTGTCATTAACCTTTAAAACATCTTAAAATCACTTTTAAAAAAAAAAAAAAGTAATAATAGTAACAACAAAAAAAACCAACCAACCAAACAAACAAACAAAAAACAAAAAAACCACCCAAACCCATAACACCACAAGATATAAAGCTTTGTTCCTTTTCAGGAATTGAGGAGGATTTGCTCTGCTGTGTAGTGCATTCCTTCAGGAGTTTTACTTATTTGTCCTGTAAGCATTTTCTGTCCTTATAGTGAAGGAAAAAATATTACCCTGTCCCAGAATTTACAAAATCATATCACTATTAAAAATTCTTGAAGAATTGTTCAATAGCCAGAAAATGTTAGTAAAGGAACATATTTCCTGTTGTACAACAAAGAATTTAAAGTAATTTCTATTACTATTCTATGGAACATTTTTGGATCCATTCTTACTAAATCCTTCTTAAAAAATCCCATGGGACTGAAGTCATTCAGGATATTAATGATTTTTAATTTTACAATTACAAAGACATTTAATTTGATCTGAAAGTTCAAAGTTAAATGTCCAAACTGGATTGAATAGTATAGGGTTCCCTACTGAACAGAAATACAGTTCCTCCAGTAAATAAAAATGGAACTATAAAAGATACATATATTTAAATATTGGTAAGAGGAAAAAGCACAACAAACAAACAATGAAATTTATTCTGTGGATTAAGTTGATTTTATATTTTAACAGTAAATAGAATAAAACATCTTTTAAATGTGTTTCTGTCATTTTCACAGAGGGAAGACACTGATGAAAGCCTTAAGTTTTTATTTCAGTTCATTCTGCCAACTGAACCCCTGCTTGTATAGAACTTCTTTTAAACAGATGCTTTATACAGATGTTCTTGACAATTCAAAAAGAAGACTTGAGGAAATTTAGACACACTATTACTGTTATTAGAACACTTCTTTGTATATAATATCCCACTGGAAAATAGCATAAAACTAATTGAAATAGTTCATAAACCATTTCACATCCATCTTTCAAATTTTATGACAGCATTGTGGATCCAAAAAACACTTCAGATTCATTCACCTCTGTCAACAAATAATGAAATTTTAAGGACTGTACACAGTGATAAATTTAAATTTAAAGGCCTCCATTAATCTTGTTAAAAAACATCAGTGCACAACTTAGTTTATATATAACCAAATATATTAAAAATGCAAACAGTTTATAACCTAGGCACCAGACAGTCTCTAATAGTAGCATTCAACAAATTCCTGGAACTGTACCTACACCAATGCTGAAGCACCTGAGCATTAACTTTACTTCCACGTCTCAGTGGAACTACTCCAGGAGTGAAGTTACTCCCTGTGTTAGCATCTGCTAAATGAGATCCATAATTACAGCTGGCAGTTGGAAAACTGAACCAAAAAATGAATTAGCATTTCAAATATTTCAGTATATGTATATATTCCCATGTCACCAATTACAATCCCATCTGTACAAAACTGTACCAAAAAATACCCGTGTTTTAATATCCTTCCCTTTCACATCTAAATACTTCACTTGCATTGGAAAATAAATTTTTTTTTTTTTTCCACCAACCACCCTACAGAATGGTCAGCATTGCTATCACCAGCAATAATGCATTACACTTGTACAAATGACTTCCTAACATTGGAGTGAATTTATTTCCACAGCAGTATGGTTTTTATTATTTCTGAGTTGTTGACCATCTTAACCATAGCAAATCCTTTTATACACAGGGTATGGTATTGGATAGAAGTAAGTAAGAAGATAAGTTATATTAAAAGATGAGCTTTTTCTGTGAATTTGCGCATCATGCTTTTTTCCCCTACTTTTCTGCTTCTGCAGAAAAAAAAAATTCACTACAGTATTTATAAAACTCAAAACAATAAAATCCTCAAATAATGCATGTGCTGCTAGAAAAGAAAGCTGGAGCAGTCTAATTTTCTTTTTTTTTTTTT
>VZRH01007515.1:517049-572503 GCA_013397555.1 Urocynchramus pylzowi
AAAAAAAAAAAAAAGAGGCTAAGGGAGCTGGGCTTCTTCAGCCCACAGGACAGAAGGCTCAGGGGAGAACATATTGCTGTCTACTTCCTGACCAGAGGATACAGACAAGACAGATACAGATGCAGACAAGACCCTTCTTGCAGCTTCACATTGAACCATGTCATAACATGGGAAATTCTGATTATATGTAACAACTCTTTTGGGGGTTTTTGTTTGTTGTTTTACTATGAGAGTGGTCAAACACTGATACAGGGCGTCCAGACAGGCTGTGGAATCTCCTCATGAAGGAATTCAGTGCAGGAATTCAAGACACAACTGGACATAGCTCTGAGCAACCAGATCTAATTAAATGTGCATCTGGAGGTCCCTTCCAGTCTCCTTTTTACTGTGATGCTGTGATCACAATGACTGCAGAAAGACTAAGTACATATTTCTTAGGCGACTCTCCAAGCATAAGTATATGGAGTACAGGAGCAGCTTGTAGCTGCTTTGCTCTTGATGAAAATTAAAAGAATAAAAGAATAAATGTCACAAAAGACAACAAACTTCTCTTTCAAACTGATTACTCTGCAAAACTATCAGGAAGAAGATACCTTAGTTACTAAAGATTGTTTTGGAAGATTTCCATAACTGACACTTACTTTACATTTGTTTTATTAAGTACATAACAAGCTACACAAATACGACAGCAAGATTTTCACTTTGGAAGTCACATGTCATTTATACCTTTCACTGTTACTCTGTCAACTCAGTGGTTTTTTTCCTTACAGACACACATAACCAGATGTTATCTAAAGCCTGGTGGATGTCCTTGGATGTACCACAAGATACATTAGTGTTATTAAGAGAACTTTCACCAACAAACAAAGCAAACCGAACTAAACCGAACAAGCAAGAAGTTATTAATGCAAGAGAAGAATCCTGAATATATTTCTCAAACGTGGTGGCCAGGGGAGGGGCAGAACATGAAGTGGGTCGTTGCAATATCCTTCTAACATTTGTTGAGTAATTACAGCAGCCCCAACAAATACAACCCCGTGCTGGACACCCTCACTGATGGCAGAACCCCAAGAGTGAGGAGATGTGCTTGCCAGATATTTGAAATCAGCTCAGCTGCTGCCTGGCCATGGCTCTGTCCGTAAGTACAATGTCAATGCAAGCAGAGCCTTCCTCATTTCAGCTTTGGGTCAACCACAGAATCACACAAACAACTGGGCTGGAAAAACCTCTGAGATCATCGAGTCCAACCTGTGACCGAACACCACCGCGTCAATCAGACCATGGCCCTCAGTGCCATATCCAGTCTTTCCTTAAATATCTCCATGGACAGTGACTCCATCATCCCCTTGAGATGTCCATTCCAGTGTCTAACAAACCTTTCTCTGAAGAAAATCTCCATAATATCCAACCTGAATGTCCCCAGGCACAGCTGAAGACTCTGTCCTCTCTTTCTGTCAATATAAAGTGAGCTCCCCTTCTCCCACAGGAATGCCAGGAAGCCTGCATAGCACTGTGCTGGATGGACAAGAAACTGGCAGTGGAGCTTCCTTTGCACTTTAACCAATTCTGCAGTACAGACATGCCCTGCAACCACAGGAATTAGAGCTCAAATTGGCATCTACCTCTGGCATGGTTGTGCTGGGACCTCTTGCCCTCAGACCACACCTGGGATCACTGCCTCCATAAATACCTCGGCTGATTCCACTTAGGTCTAGGTTTTCTCCCACTGGGACTGCTAACAGAGCAGTCAGTGGTTATGAGTGCTATGCTATGTATTCACAGGGGAAAATATTAAAGCAAATAGGTCTGAAAGAGATTCACATGCTTCCCTATTTTTCCTTGAACTTCACCATTCCTTGAATCCTCTTAAAGACCACTTGTCTGTTCCAGGTTCTTTCCCCAGATAAATATTGGCATTGAACAATCCCCCATATAAAAGGGATTTTTAACTGTTTACTGATCCCTCCTGCTCTAGATGCCAGGTGGATAGAAAGGTTGTGCCCAATTACATTGGATTCTAGATGCTATATGAAATGTTACTTTGGTTTTCTCAAAAAAATTGAAGGGCCAAACTCACATTAAAAAAAATTAAAATAAACCAGCTGTATAATAAAACATTTTTGGTAGAAATGACCCTAAAAGGAAATTAAACTACAGACATTCAAAGGAGTTTTCATAGTACACTCTTTCTGGCATAAATGGAAACAGCACTTCTTGGCACTGTGCTTGATGACACACAAATTTATTAGAAAAGATTTTGCTGCCCTGAAGACTTCATATATATTTTAGCTACCCGAGAAACCTCTAAATCAGTGGTTTGATTCACTGGCTAGTGTTTAGAGAGATCCTATGAGCTATAGGAGTTAATCTTCTTCAGGGCACGAGTTTTAAGTTACATTTTTTGTTTGAGAGAACTAAATTCCAAATGTCATCCATGTGCTTTCCTCTGCCTAGCAATCCCTTGCAGGCATCATCCTGCACATCTTTTACTAGGGAGTTAAGATGGGCATCTTCATTCTTTCCTATTGGGCTTTTCTTCCAAAAGATTAATTTCCAGCCTTTCTTGTTTGTTTTATACCAGGCCTATATTCCCAGGCTACTTCCTTAGGAAATTGCATGTTTCAGACTATCTTTAATATCTAAGAAGCCTCTTTGAAAGGGCCAGCTTGTCCTGAAACAGATTCAAGATAAATTGGGTAGCCAGAAGCTTCATATACAAGCACCCAAAGGAGAAGGTCAGATATTTCATTCTTAAAAATCAACTGAAGGCATCGACTCTCTGTGGATGTTTAATAATATTTTTAGGGCACTTGCATGAAATTTTCTCTTTTAATCCTTTTCACCCTAAGCTTCTAAATGGACCCTTACTTGTACTGTTAATTTATGCAGTAAGTGGTGTGAATAAACCAGTTAGGCAACTGATTTTGCCACTCCTTATCTCTGTTATTATTTCTCTTCTATCTTTTGCTCATCCTTTCACTCAGACTTAAGCTAAAGAAATAGCTGAAGGTTTTGAAACATTTTTCCACTGTTTTGCCCTGACTGGTGGGCTGGTTACACTGGAAAGATCAGAGAGCCAGTGTCAGAGTTCACCATGGTATGCTCAGGCCACAAAGGGGAATATGAAAAATGCCAGCATCTCTGAAGTATTCAGAAACCCACTGAAACCTAAAAGAAACCAACTGAGGCCCTCCAAGACCTACTGAAATGTGAAATTAAAAATCTTGAGCACTTTTATGAAGTACCACAGCAGACCCCCTTGGAAATCCACAGACTACTTTTCCTTCAGTAAATTTGAAATTGATCTGAAACAAGGAGGAATGATCTGTATTCTTCATGGATATTGCTGCTTGCCAGTTGTTCAAGCTTCAGTGTATTGAAGCTCTGCAATTTTATACCAATATTGTAATTATCACCACCCTGAACTGAAAGCATACACTCAGTGGGTGCTATAAATAACTACAATTAATTGTGTGCTATAAATAATTGCAATTAATTCTGAAAAAAATCTGATTTTTAGTTCAGTGTAACTTTAATAAATACAAATTTCTCTTTCTAAGGGCAGCCTTAATTTTGCATACTCTTTTACTTGTCAGCTCCTTAAACAGAACTGTAGTTCTGGGGCCGTTTTCCATGTATAATTATCTCTCAAATCATACCAACCCAATTAACCTCCTTCTGTGTCTAGTTTGCAATTGAGCCAAACCCAGAAGCACAGTCACTGAGAGCCCAGGAAAGGTACAGTCAACCTGCTTTTGGTTTGGGACTTCTATGCCAAAATCGCATTTGTCCAAAGCAGGTCCTGATTGAAGCAGCAAATATACTGCTCAGTCCTAAGTTGTTTTTATAATGTGGAAAGAATACAAACTCTTCAGCTGCAGAGGCCTAGAGCCCTCTGGTTCAGCTTTTATGTTCAGTTATTTTGAACACTTGATACCTGGGCAGATCTGAGAAATTTTTTAGGTCTATAAAAGGCACCTTCCCTTCTGCCCTGTTGCATTAAAAGAAAAACAGAATATATTTTCTGGAACAGGCTGCCAGAATATTAGCAGAAAAATGGGTTTCCTCTAAATTTCTGAATCCTTCTGGTGGAAAGGCAAACAAAGGAGCAAAGATGGATCATTTTAACTTTAAAAATTGCCAGTTTTCCAGAAACAGATTGAAAGTAAGATTTTAGAATGGAAAAGTCTAGATGCCCTTCAGAGACAACACTTGCCAGCCTGAAGGCAAAGTCATTCCAAACCTGGACAGGACAAAACAAAAGTCCTAAGGAAGCATATACAGAATATTTTAAAATATTGAATATATAAAAAGTAGAAATGCATACAACAGAAAGTCCATATACAAGGTGCAAGAACAGCGGTGAGCTCAGTGAGAGCTGATAAGTCTCTGTGTCTCCTTTGGCAGCAAGTTCATAGTTATAAGCCTGGAGATGTTAAAACTGTGTTTTACTTTTTACAATTTCTAAAATATTGTGCTTTGGGGTATATATTGACTTAAAGCACAAGAGTTGCAAGCAAAGAAACTAGAACTGCATGCCCTCCATCCAAGTCATCAGCTTCACACTAATTGAGTAATAATCACCACTAATTAACGCAGCTACCCCTTACCATTCAAGGGAGAATGGAGACTTAATGTTTAAATGGGGATTTGTTTTTCCAGATATGCAATGTAAAATCCCTAAAGACCTAGAAAAGGAAGGCAATAAAAGGCAGTTAGAAAAGCACATGGGTTTTTGGTAAGTTTGACTGCAGATCTGTTAATTTTGTGTGATTTCTGGTTTGAGATCTAGCTGAACACATCAGTGGGAGGCTATTTAAACAGGGCTGGAATTGACACCTTCTGAATTTTCAACACTATTGCACTTATAATGCACTGGCAGCATTAAAACATCAAGTCACATGCCAAATGTTGTGTTCACAGGGCTTGGGCTGAGTTCACCCTGACAATGTTTAGGAATGAGGCATTCCCATGATGCTTCAATGTCCCCCTTTTTGGAAAGGCACTGATAAATCTCCTTGCACTTATTGACTTCTTCTAACATCCATAGTTCTAAGGCTACTAGTGAACAATAAATTTGAATATTAAACTATTCTATATCTACTCAGTTAACACACTCCTCATATTTCTTTTTGTAAACTTACATAATAAAGTAGGTGAGACATGCTACTTTAAAGTTAAGAGCAGTTTTGGCTGTTGCTTTTTTTCCTGACCTTTCTCCTCAGTGAAAAAAAATTGTTTTAAAAGTCCATGTTGTTTAAGGTGTCATCTGGTTTGATATTGAAAAATTCCCTAATTTACCATTTTATACTGAGCAGAACAATACTTCCATTATGACTTGAAATAATGATTAAGATAGTCTTCATTGCAGATTCTGATTATGAAATTACTTTAGTTAAGATAAATGATAAATGCATTGGCCTACAATCTTTTTATAACATATCAGAACATTTATTTTATCCACAAAATAGTCTAAGCTAATGAGTCACACAGAATACAGAGGGATCAGACTCCAAAATAAGCTACAAGATAATAGTTTTCTCTTATACACCTTCAAAATCTAAACTCTGATTTGGGACATGCTTAGGAAGCATGTCCAGGAAGGCTGGAACTCGAGGCAACCAAAATGCTAAAGAGGAAGAAAAGTAAAAAGTAAGAAAAATATTTATAGTTTGGATGGAAATCGTTGTACAAACCAGTGTTTCTGCTTGTTTTTAATTTTAAACTGGGGGTATATTTTAAGTAATCTATAAGAGATTTTAAACAGCAATTGAGACTCTTAATTCTGTATAGTTAAAGCAATAGCTGTAACAGTTAACATTTCAAAATATTCTCTGTCTTTCTCAAATCATCATTTTACTTGTGATGTTCAGCAGATGTTATGCCCCCCTAAATAGCAAGGTATGTACAACCAATAACTGAAGTCAAATAAATTGAAGGAGAATTAATCAAAAATAACTAGAATTTCTATTATAGTTTTAATTCTTCTTATGTAGCTATAATACTTATAGATAATAACAAGGACAAGGAATGCACACACACCAACACACACACACCCCCCAGTGTCAGAATCCATAAGAAATTATCATAGCATGATCTCAACCCATGTACTTGTGGAGTGCTAACACTACTTATAACGGAGACTGAGGAGAGGAAATATCAGCAAAGATCAACCATGTAAATCTTTCTGCAAGCACTGGAACTGACACAGCTAATTAAAATGGTTTGTGTAAGAAACAGGCAAGTCCATAAACACACTAGAAAGGCAAGTAATTCAGTAGTTAATTTGCATAACAAAAGCAAGTCCATAAAGTTGTTTCCAATTCAAGGCTGTCCTTAAGAAGTGTGGTGTCTTCAAGAGGGAGCATGTAGAGGCAGTAAGGGTCATAAGCTCAGCATCAGACAGTGCACGTCATGGGCAGGAGGGAGTCAGCTGGCTGCTCCCAAGGAGAAACAGGCAAAAACTTTGTGGAAGGGACAGGAGGGGTTCTCTTGTCACTGCTTGGGTCCCTCTCCACCAACTTCTGCCTCCCTACCATTATTGGATATATTAAAAAGAAATCAAGATCCACTCTAAGAAACCCACAGCAAAGGTACCAAAGCAAGCTATTAATTTCTCACCTCTATATTATTGCTTTAGAGAATTCAAAATATACATGCTTAGTAAGAGACACATGAATAAAAATCCACTGTTTTGAATTTCCAAGAGTCAGTCCTCCAAAGAGTCACTTGATAAGAAGGTGGAGTTTTTTGGTTTATTTATTCAAATGAATTAATTTATTATTCCTCCTGCACATTTTACTTAAGTAGCCACACTGTAAAGACTTACTTTACTATTCCCTTCCAAAGTAAAGTGAAAATTTCATTTTTATGTTGGTTTCAGTATTGGAAATAGCTCAAGTCCTGGCATTGCTTACTCCTTATTGCAGGCTTTGCC
The DNA here is from genome assembly GCA_013397555.1 of Urocynchramus pylzowi. NCBI lineage: Eukaryota > Metazoa > Chordata > Aves > Passeriformes > Fringillidae > Urocynchramus > Urocynchramus pylzowi. The sequence continues at coordinate 523,987 of VZRH01007515.1, forward strand.
TTTCTTCAAAGACAACTTTGTTAATATTATTGAAATTAGAACCTCTGGAGTAATTTTTCTGAGCAAGAAGACGTTTAAAACAGTTTTGAGAGAGTGTGAGGGTACTTACTGGGAAAAAGAGTGGCAAGTACAGATAAAGGAAACAAAAGGCTCAGCTAGAAGAGCTGCAGAGTGCTTTACTGAAGGTCCAAATGTCAGCTGAGCTTGAACAGAATAAAAAATTGTAATGTTTAGGCAGAACTGGGTTTTGTCAGCTCATTCTCATGTTGAGCCTGGAGAATAGGAACAGGAAGATGGGCAGAGATGTTGGCAGTCTGCCATACACACAGCTTCCAGTTTCACACTAATGATGCACCATACTCACACTAAAAAAAAACCGCTTTGAGTTCAGCCCTGTTTTCACAAAAATAAAAAAGAAGAATTAAAAAATAAAATAAAAAAGGGGTTCCTAACAACCAGCTGCTTTAGTTTTCCACATCTCTTCCCCATTGACAGCCAAGCCAGCTGTCCAGTGAATGCTGTCCAATACTTGCATGAAGCAGAGGAAAGAGAAGAAAAGAAAAATGTCACCCTTGTGCTCCAATTGGAAAGTTTCACGGCTGTCTTGGGTACTGTGTTTTGTGAGAGCCAACTTGGGTTTTATAAGTGATCCCTGCCAGCCATCCTGCTCTTCCCTATCAGTCTGGGAGGAACAGATGGAGCAAAATCAGGTCTTCTGCAGGGGTTTTAGTGACAAGTTACTGTATTTCCAGTTAAAAAAAACAACTAAACAACAAAACACAAATGTCAAAGAGAAGTCTAATGAAATATGTTTGTTCATATATGCACACTGAAGTAAACAGGAAAGAGAAATGTTGCCAGTGGCAAAAGAAGATATACAAATAATATTTAAATACAGAGCCTCAGTGTACTGTGAAATAGCATTAAAAAAAAAAAAAAAAAAGGAATTACAGAAAAAACTTAACACTGCAATTGCTTGAAAGCCCATTTCACTGAACATATGTAAGTTGGGATTTTTCCCCCAGTTATACAAATATTATTTTCAAATGCCCTAGTTGCAGCTTTGGAAAGCATAATCCAAGAGATTCAAGATATCTACTGGACTGCAGAAAGGACTGCTAGAAACAAAATTCTATTCAGGAATAAAGCTAAAAGTCTTTATTTTATTAAAATTTACAGATGAGAAAGTATTTTGGGAGGTAAAGTATGGATTCTGTAGTTCCAGAGGTGGTTTGGACCCAGTAGGTTGAACAACTTACTGAGGGACATATCTACTTGCAAAATGAAAAAAAAAAAAAAAATTGTAGCTGAAGAGAAACTTCTTTCACAAATAAAAAAATACAATCAATTTCAGGAAACTTATAACATGTAAGTCATCTTTGTAGAGCATATTCTAAGCCATTTAAAGATGATTGTGGTGAAGTTTGTAAGTCATCTGTACCTAAAGCTTGGAAACAGAGAGGTCCCTCGAATTGCCAATGTCTTGATTTGCATGAAGTAAACCATATTTGTTTTCAAAGTAAGATGTTTTCAAAATATTTTGCTTAAGGTAATAGAACAAACAGAGAACCTGTTATGGATCTCAAAGAAATTGCCCTGGGGCTCTTTTATTCCACAGCCATCTAATATAGAGACTTCTAAGCTCCTAAGCACCTGGAACTGGCTGCCATCACAGAAAACATATTGAGCAGATGGCCTGCAACCTGTTTCAGATTGCAATCTCCATGGACCTAAAACATTAATTTCAGTAAAATATGTAGTGAAACCTCACCAAAATGTGTGATATTTGTAAAGTAGGATCTCATTTTGAAACCCTCTTGAATCAACATAAGTTTAATTTTCATTTCATTGTGTTAACCTTGTATATGTCAGAACCTATATCAGAACATCATATGCACCTGCTGACAGAGAAAAAACTCACATAGTATTTTTTTTTTAAAGACCAAAATAAAAAAGGGTGGGGCTGGTAGTTTATGAAAAATATGTTCTCTGATCTTAAATGAACACTCAGTACATAGAACTAGATTGAACCTAATCTAAAGTAAAAACCTCAGAAGTGTCCCCACATGTGGACATCAGGTCCTCAGCACAAAACACTTTGTTTTTCAGATTTGCTCCTATTGCACTCTAATATTTGCTAATGTAAACAAGAAAACTGACACATCCAATTTTAACTATGATTTATTCTGAAGAAGTAAATTTAAAACTTTAGGCTCTTGATAAGCTTTCAGTATAGTGCAGCTGTTCCCATAAAGATGTAGTGCAAGTGTACTGCCAAATCTTTAGTTTGGTTTCAGACATATGAAGAGATTTAAACAAATGGACATTTATTAAAACTTAGTCAAGGGTGATTTGGACTGAACTATCACTAGGATTCCGTGGTACTTCTTGGTGTGGGCAACCATCATGTTTCTGGCATAGTCCACTGAAACCTCAGCCATAAAAACATGAACAAAAATCCTGGGGCCATCAGATGTGTCCAAACAGAAGTGAGGTTTTTGAAATTAATATTCAGTGGGTTTTTAACTTTTTACAAACACATTTTTGAAAGTGTTTCTTTTATGATAGCCAGCATTACAGCCTTAACGATACATAAGTCATTAGTAAAGATATCTTTATGCCAAACATCTGGAACAAACAGGATTTCAGCCAGGCAGGAACGATTCATTGCATGAAGGTGCTCTGGATTCCCCATGGGGCAGCCAGCTGACCCACACAGAGTTCTGGCTGCCAAACTGTGTCTTTTAAACAAGTTACACAGCTAAGGAGACTCATTCCACTCCTGCACTCCCCAAATATTTATCCATTCTCCTTAATCCTCATCCTGTAGCCAACAGCTCTTTGGCAAGATGCAAGGCCAAAGATGTCAGCCCTCAGCTGTCTCTGGGAGGCCCACACGAGCTGCAGCCACTTTATTTTTTTTTTGTGTCCTCATAAACCCCTCTGATGTATGGGTTGGGAACCAACCCATACCCTTTGTAAGCATTTCCACACATTGGAAGTAACAAGCTGCACAAATTCCCTCTGTCGTGGTCCCTCTCTACCGGAAAGACACCAGGTGACTCAGGGATCAGCAGGTGTTGCTCTAGAGAAGAGCCACCAATGACCAAGACAGTTCTGAAGCAATGTACCTGTGCTGCCCATAAAACAGGATGTTCAGGGACAAGAGAGAGACCTGTCGGGAGACCAGGAAAGAAGTTACACTATGATGGATTTAGAAGAAAAGAAATCTAGATCAAAGGAACAAGGCTTCTGATTTTATAATGATGTCAGCCAACTGCACTGACTTTTATCTGTATTTCAGATTTAGCTCCCCTCACATTCTGGTTATTGGCAGTTCATGCATACTTTCTATCACATTAGACTTTTCATGCAGTTCTCCAATGTTATCAAACTTTTATGGTACACCAGCAAAGTAAAATTTGCTTTCATGGCATGTCTATGAGTCCGTCTTTCTCCTCTACTTTGTTGGTGTTATGACAAGTCAAACACACACAGGCTCAGAAAATATATGTATTCTATAAAGTAATTTTCCTTAGTTTTAAAACAGTAACTTTGTGTTATCCTTAGATGTGAGGACAGATTACTACACAAGTTACTTCAAGTGGTGTAAATTACTCCATGGTAGCACAGCCCAGCTACAAAATGTGAACAGTACATAGTCAAATAATGCACAAACTTTAGATTGTATTAATAGATAATTAATACAATCGACTCTGTTATTAAATGCTGGTGTAATAAATTAAGTCACTAGATAGGCTGTTTTGTGGAGTTAGGACTTTGTAATAGGACTACTTATTATTCTATGATAAACTGTAAGGAGGAGCAATGATGTGTTTTAAAAAGCAAAACCTTTATCCGAGCCCTTGGTATGCTTTACATTTTCTGCTGAGGCTTCCTTCCAGTTACCTTTCTAATTCCTAGGGTTATATCAAATTCTGCCTTTCCAACATGCAGCCAACGCAGCCTATGAGTATGCTCAGCAGACTTTTTAGCTGAGCAGCTTGAATGTTTATCATTAAACTGAACTGTCCATGCTTACTAGTTTACAATGCACTAAAACAAAATTCAGTCTCATCATGAACTGTTGCAGAATTCCCTGTCAAAATTGGTACATCTCTTCCCTGTTTTAGCTGCAGAATTTTTCAAAAAACAGGTTTAAAAAAAAAGAAAACACAAAGTAACTGTTAAAATACTGTATTTTTCTCCCTTGTCTCCAAATCAGAAATGCTATAATTATCATCCAACTTCTTCCTTAAAGCCAAACCAAATCAAACAAAAAAATCCAAATCAAATAACCCAACAGCTACAAAATCTCACTTTCTAAAGTGGAAAACACTTCAGCTTCTGAGCTTCACAGAAGTTACAACCCCTCAAATATTGTATTTCAAGGAAAAACTGGAAAACTTATCAATTTCACTACATGTATTACCTCTATTGCATTCATTACTACAGTGTATCATTTAGGAAGTGTGTTAGAGGTGTGTTATCTTAAGTTCCACATCATGAGTGTATGCTGAAAATTTTAAAGATACTTCCAACAAAGAGGGGAAAAGGAGTAGCTTTGCTTACTTTGTCACTTACATTGACCGATTTAAAAAGAGCTTTCACAGTAATTTAAAAGTAATCAATCATTTAAAGACAAGCCAATCTTTCTATTTACCCAAGCCAGACAAGGATAGCTTTTCTAATTTCATAAGGACTCATTACCTGGTAGATGAAAAAAAAAAAAAAAAAAAAAAGCTGAAATATATTAAAAAAAAAACAACCAAACAACCAAAAAACCACAAAAAAAACCCTCAAAAACTACCCCAAAACCAAAACCCCAAACCTGAAGGTTTATTTTATTTAATTTAACATATAGTCTGGAGAGCAGATTTACAACCTTGAAAACTTAGTGCTTCTCAGTAGTGTAAGAATACATTTGTGCATGCCTCAAAAAAGCCAACAACTTTGCATTAACTAATGCCATCTATTTCAATTGTTCATCTCCCTGACCTGCTTTGCTCCAATGAGTCATCATTTTAATCCTCCAAGTGCTTCTGCTGCATTTACACCATAGCAAGTAGATACCATCTGCTTTTCAGCTCAAGAACTGCTACAAGAAATCACTTCACACCTGCCATTCCAGTAACTGAGATATTTTACAAGAGGCTGCTGGTCTTGCTCTTTCTAAAATAGCTTGTGCTGATCATGGTGCTCCCCTCCTGATAATGGTCCAGGTCAGAGCAGGGGGATATGGAGGTTCAGCCCTTGCATAGCAAGGAGAAGAGGGAGACTATCCCATTCCTGCTCCCTGCATTGTGGCCAAGCAAAGCCAGCACATGCTGGGGCCACCTTTGGCCGCCACTGAGGCTGCTGAAGGCATTTTTGGGCTGGCCCCCAGCATTGCAGGCCTGATGCCCATCACAGGGCTGAGGATGCCTCACCACCACCAGTGCCTGGAACCCCTGCTGGCACACAGCTCGGGGCCTCAGGGGGCTCCTCCTGACCCAGCAGGGAATGTGCCTCCCTTGGAGCAGGGAATGAGCTCCAAGACAGCACTGCCCCCTCTCTGCCATCCCCATCCAGCCACCACTAGAAGGACCCAGAGGGAACGATCCAAACTCCAGGTGATGAGTACCCATGTCACACTGCTCCAGGGCAGTGCATGGCAGTCTTCTTCACCCTCATGAGAAGCAGAGGGACAGGCACTGATCTCTTCACTCTTATGACCAGTGATAGGACTCAAGGAAATAGCAGGCAATCGTGTCAGGGGAGTTTTAGGTTGGGTATCAGGAAAATGTTCTTGCCCCAGAGGGTGGCTGGGTACTGGAACAGGCTTCCCAAGGCAGTGGTTACAGCATCAAACCTGACAGAGCTCAAGAAGTGTTCAGACAACACTCTCAGGCAAATGGTGTGATTCTTGGGATGTCCTGTGCAAAACCAGGAGCTGGACTCAATGGTCCTGATGGATTTCTTTCAACTCTGCATATTTTATGATTCTAAGGTGGCCCATGAACCTCACATACCTGGAGACTTTCCTGCTTCCTCTCAACACAGCAGCTCCTCCTCCCTCCCCATGCCCACAACTCCTTCATGGCACAAGTTAGTAGCTGTGGTGAAGTTTCAACCCTCCAGCTGCTGGAAAGTTCATAACCACATGCTACAATTCTGCCCCTCCAGCAGCCAGAGATCTAAAGTTCATCATGGACACCAGGTGGCCAGGACCAGGGAGTCACTGCCAATATCAGGTGCCACACTGCTGCCTGTCATGCTGGCACAACTCCCTGCTGGCCACACTCACTGCTTGGCCACTTGGTATTTCCCAGCACAGCTGCAACCCCTATAATCACACCAGACAACATCTTTACTGAAGAATTTCAAGAGAAAACTATAACTGAAAATAATAGAAGAGGCCACCTTCATTTCAAGAAAGGTGAACAAAAGTTAAAAAAATTCCTAAGAATACCTACTGACATCAAGTTAGTTCAGCTCTTTTTTGGATTTGTTTCTACTTTAACATACAATTTGATATCTTGAGAAATTAGGTTGTTTTGGTTTTCTTTTTTTTTTTTTTTTCCAATAAAACACTTCTTTAAAATGGAAGCTTTTAAACATAGCGTAATCCTAGAAATAAAAAATTTTTCTCTTCTACTTAGCACCAGGGAATAATTTTCTTATATCTGGAAAGGGAAACAATAGCTTCTGCCCCTGATGCAGAAGTGTCATGCTGGTAACATTGATTCATTTCAAGAAGACTCTCTCTTCCTCCTCTGTAGCCAGCCCAGGAAGTAGATTTCAGGTTCAAGCCCCTTTTTATTGAAATAATAGTTTCTTGATGCACATTTTAAAAGCAGAAGCTTTTGGGCATAATCAGAGTTATCCCTGGAAAAAGGGTTGGGCTGTTAATGAATATTCCAAACCAGCATGATATCAGCTCTCCAGAGATAGCAGAGGAGTACCACCCTGAACAGGACTCAGCAGCAGTGAAGGAAATTTAATCTTAAGTTAAACAAGATGGAAGGCATTTCATAATGTACTTGAGATGGAATATTTTATTAATCACACAACTACAGGAAATAATTAACCCCATAGATAACAATTTATAGTAATAATAATAAACATGATTAGAGAAACAGCATTATCACAATGCAATCCCTCAAGTATATTCTGTTCACCAGATGAAACTAGATAAAATCTAAAAGAAAGAGCATGTACAGCCTTGGCACACTAAGCAGAAAAATGCAAATATTCAGTCACACAAAGTACAAGGGAAGAAACAAGTAAATTACCATTGGCAAGGACACAATATGATATTTAGGAGTCTGATTGCTGCTCCCAGACTCTGTGAGCCTCTGGGTATGTCCTTTCACTCTGATAACCAATTTATATATCTAAAAATTAAGCAAGAGAGTAGGGTTCTCTTGGCAGAGTGAGAGAGTTTATGCTGCAGGCAACATTTTTTAAAAAGGCTTGGCACAAAGAGTGGACACGACTCCACCAAACATGAGCTCCTGATGCACTGTCAGGGCTGAGGGGGAAAATGCATCCCCAGAGGCCTCTTTGGAAGAAGCCTGAAAAGGAATGAAGAACTTGGATTACCTCTATACTTGGCAGTCAAGCTTCTGGTGTTGGAAGGCTGTATCAATGTCTGATGTGCACAATTCAAGAAATTTACTAAAGAGCCTCATGAGTAAAGGACCAGAAGAACCTCTTTAACACAGTCCCATTTATCCTCAAAAATTATGTCTGAATGGATCACTGTCTATATCAGTTTTGACAGGAGGTTTTTACAGGTAAAAGACAACACTACAAGCAAGTCCCAGCAGTCGAGTTCAGATTATATAGATATATGATCATATATATATATATATATATATATGACACAGGTACACAGGGTACCTGTTGTACTTCACCACTGGAACACCTTCCCAAGGGTGATGACATCTTCTCTGTCCTTCACCCATCTAAATCAAGACTGGATTTTGCATTCTGAAAATAATAGTTCAAACAGGAATTCATTTAGGTTACATACACAGTGTTAACCTGAATGATCTTCCTTTTCTGGTTATGCTTTTTCTTTTCAAGCTACAAGCATCCACTACACATAATGGTATTTATGTTTGATATTATATACTTGGCTTATGCAATTCAATAGGCCTTGTAGAACAGTCTTAAAAGCCTAATGAGAAGTCACAGTTGAAAAGTACTGTTCATGGGAATACTGGCTCCTTAATATGATGGGGTTTTCATATTGATGAGTTGAATAATAAAGATAACTTTTTCCTTCTTATGTTTTAAATTAATGGAATGGTAAAGAATAGCATACATTACAGCATACTAAACTTGGCATACACTGCACAGTTGAGACTCATATATGAAGATGTGGAAAAGGGGTGGATGAGAAGATTTAAAGGTGACCAAATAAGTTCTTGAGGAAAAACTCTGTGTAGGAGCAGCTACCACCAAGGTAAAGCTTCACAAACCCAGCTGCAGATTTTCTCCTCATCTAAAACTTCCCTGTCAGGTCACTGTTTATACTCTCCAGCTGCTGCCTCCTTTCCTTGCCACCCAAGGCCTTTCCCAGCTGTTCTCCACTTCTCACCCCAAGTCTCCACCACCTACATGCTCCAGCTAGATTATTCAAATGGATGCTATGGGCCAAACAGGCTATAATCAAGTAGTTAACTCAAATAACTTCTTAATTTACAGGGAGAGAGAGGACCATCCAACATGTTGCTTTTAGACACAGCACTCACATTACTTTATGTTATTCAGGTTTGTTATTTCAAAAATGGCAAAACACCAGGCTGCTTTCATTGACGTGTTGATCTGTTGCATCACTCCAGTAACACAAAGCACTCATAAACCCTCTTTAATTGGTGTTTTAGGGCAGGTTTATGCCTACAAGCATTGCTAAAATATTGCAAAGCAGAAGCAAAACTAAACCTTTCCCCATTATCCCAGATACTACAAAAATCAACAGATATTTACACTGTGGTCTAGGTATTGATTAAATTGACAATTGCCATTTTTATGCTCCGTCATTTCTGCTCCATTTAGCATGTGCTCAGCTACCTTCAGCTAGCAAGGACCAAAGAAACCAGATGACATTCTGAGAGGATTTTTTTGAGATGATCTCTTGCTTTTATTTTTATATATCTATGTGTATATATAGTCTATGTATTTCTATCAAATATATCTACACTGGGCTAAAATTCATGCTCTATATGGATACACATCTATAAGATACGGTTAATAAGATACGGTTGTAGGTAAAATATAGAAAAAAGAAGAAGAATGAAAAAAATCCAAACCCAATGTCTTTCCTAGATTGTGCCACCAAGTACAACTGAATGAAAGTACATACAGAGGGACTTCATAGGTTTCTCTGAATACATTGTGTATTGTGTAGACAAGCAGACAACATCAAGGATGGATTCAGACTTCCAGTTTACGTTTGTCTTTGTTGTATTACCATGAATCACCTTTAAAAAGGATGAAGTTTCAAATAAGCAATGGCTCCTTCCTTGTTACAAGACTAGGTTTGGGGGAAAGGGATCCTAATATCATGTCTGCATCTGAATTAAAAACGTCAAGTTTACCAAGTGCTTCAGCTACGCATATAAATATAAATGTTAAAACATATGTGTGTATATATATACGCACAAGTGTATATATATATATATATCTATATACGTATATATATATATAAAATATATTCCACATTTCCAGATTCTCTCTGTACTTATATTTAGCTTCATTGTCATCAACAGTATGACAGCAGGATACTGTTCAAAGGAGTTGCTTTATAGATGCAATCAGGGGTTTCAAATGGAGGCTGTTTTAATCACAAGTTCTGCCTTCATCAAAACCAACTTTTCTATTTAGGGAAACACTGGTTTTAATTTAAATGCCACTGGTGCACAAAGGCTAATGTGAGACTAGCTGAAAAGATTTTAAGTGTTTCAATCTTATTGCAATAAATATTTTTGCTCCAATTTTTTTTAAATTCAGCATGTTTAATTACCAGGCTTCTGTTATTTCTGCTCTTTATAGAGAAATTCTAGCAACACACTTCTAAGAGGGCTAAAATTACTCTCTATATAATCTACCCGCAGGGCTGTGATCTGAATAGAAACTGTGTTACTTGATTCATTGCACAGTGCTTTTCTGTTGTGCATGTTTTTCTCTGCCACCATATGACAGAAGTACTGGCACAGTTCTTTCCAGTTTATCAACATTTGAGATGTCGCAAGTGAACCAAACAAATTATTCTTTTTTTTTAAAACCCAAGCAGCTCAAAGCCAAGACTGAGTTTACCTACCACATTTAAGTTATTCAGATAAATTATGGGCATTTCTGTGCATCTCTCACACAAACCTAGGGGTTTTTTTTAAGATTTCCCTGAAGCTACCAACAAATGCCCCTGCATGGCATGACCTGAGCAGAGTTCAGCATCAATCTGTTTCTGATTATGTCAATTTATTATGGACTATGAATATAATACATATATATATCAAGATTCATTTTCTCAGCCTTCACTCACTGAGTCTTTACAAAATATTTCAATTTTATCTTTGTGAAAAGTTTCCAAGTCCTTGACTTTTTGATCATATGAAGTTCTGAGAACTTTTATCTGTCTCAGAGCTCCAGTTCTTCCAGAAAATCTATTAGGTACCTATTTCATGGCTTTTCACTTTTTCAGGACACTCAAAGGCCTCTTCTCCCACACCCCAGGAGATTTTCAAGAGGGGTTCTACATGATAAAATAAGCAGTTTCATCTTTCTCTCACCACCCACACTCAAGGCATATTACATAGAGCAGCTTTATGTTTTTCACCTTTCCATACAGGGCTTCTTGAGCTACCACAAAACTGGAATTAGCAAAAAGGGAACTGCGGGTGTTTTGTTGTGCTAATGATTCCTGCTTGGAAAGGAAAAATGTGTGAAGCAGAAGTAGGACTGAGCCTTCTACAATGCCAACACATGCTTCACCTACCTCACATGCACCTTCTGTCTCTTACTGCATTGTGTGGGAAAGTCACCTCATCCTTTTCCTGTGGCCTGTTTCCCTTGTGCCCAGCAGAACTGCCTGGTGGGAAAACAGCAAGGGCCTCTAGATAAGGGTTGCCATGAACAGACATGAAGAGGGAAAAAGGAAATTTAATAAAGTAATTTTACCTGCTGTATTGGCACACAGTGCACTTGCATGAGGATTTTCTAAGGCTAGAACACATTATTCTCACTCTGTGTGCATCAGCGTACCTTGCACAGATATATGGGAGTCCTAAGCCCATAAACAGCCTTTCTGGTTGACTGGGGTCTTCATCTATCTTTGGCAAGAGCCAGCTGAGGTATGACTAGATGTCTGATTCATGGAGGAGGGAGGAGAAGAGGAAAGAAAAGCATTTTCTCTTGCAATGGGACTTTTCACATTACTAAGGTACTGTAAGTATTGCAGTACCTGTGGCTGAACACCTCTGAGAAATAACCTGTGGCCTGAACCCCCAGACTTCCAGCATCCCAAATCAGAGCTTTTGGAAGTCACATACAAAGTCACACATGGATTTCAAGCCTGTTGGATGAAGGCCTTTCCAGTTTATTGGTGCAGAAGCACATGCAGTAAGCTGTAACCAAATATGTGCTTACATCTGGAAGCACTTTAAAAAACGTGATTAAAATATAAAAAACATATGAAACACATGATTTTGCAGGAAGTTCTAACATCACAACATGCTGCTAAAAGGAAAAGCACACTACTGGTCTGGCCCCTGGTTACTGAGAGGACAAAGATTCTGAGAGCCCTGAAAGGGAAAAGAACTCCTTGCTTGAAAGCAATAATTGGCTATTGTATGTACACAGAATCTGTCCTTCAAAGAATTTCTAGGGTTTATCCACCAAAAAGGATGTTCAGAAATACCCAAAAAAGGAGCAACATAAAGACCTTCATATGCCACAGAAGACTTTATGCACTGTTTTGCCAGGTGCAAGAATGGAAGATGCTCCAAGGAATTCCCTCAAACTCTAAAAGCCCTGAAGGGGGGAAAAGACTGATGTGCCAAGCCCTGAAGCTGTATTCAGGGCAGATACTGGAGAATGGTCACTGTGGCTAAATCTGTTATCCAGCACTTCAAACTATAGAGTATATCCCAATTGGTAACAACTTTTTAAAATCAGGTATAAATTCCATCCAAAAGCTGCTGCTGAATGGACTTCCGCTTGCAGTGACCCTAAACATTAAGATTTCCTGTTGTTACTGGTAACATCTCCATTTCTTGAAAAATTAATATATAGAAGTAGTACCTTTCCAAAGCAGTCCATAAAAGACAACTGTTCCTCATGTGGAATGTTTCTATTTTTCTCTGATAAATAAACTAGTGATTGCTGATGATCATCGTCTGGCATTGATGTTCATTCAGAGTGTAAAAACAAAAAACATAGTAATAAAAAATGTGCTGGTGTTTTTCCTTATCTTGAATGACATTAGGAGAAGGAAAGTTATCTTACACCAGCTACAGCATTTTAGAAAACCAAACCTATGAAATCAATAGCATCAAAAGGCAGTAGAGATTAATTTCCATTCATGAACCTTGTTTGGCTAAGAAATAAAATGCTCTTTTAAAAAATTATTTAAGTAACAATAATAAGAAAGCATTTATATTTTCAGTATTAACATTCTCATCTTTAGAAAAGGCTAATCCCAAGTTTACAAAAGCCATTTGCAATTTGCCCAAGGTAAAATGGAATATGTAGACATTTTAAAGGTAAACAAATAGAAAATATTGAACTGCGTTAAAATTGAGTTTTTATAATCATCTAAACATATCTATGCTGACTTCAATAGAGCCAAGTAAAAAACCAAGTTCTGGCTAAATTCACACTTGGAAAAAGTAGGTTTCCTCCAATGTAAAGTTTATTACCATATTTCATACCTCGGCATCCATATTTTACTGTTTATACAGAATTTAACTGCAGTTGGCCATCTTGTGTGAAAGATTAGTAGAATCTCATGTGTTCACTGCAGTTTGTGAAGACTGAAATAGCATGTGATTTTTCCATGCACTATAAAATTCTCAATAAATAGAAAAAAAAAAAAAGCAAACAAGATGTTCTTGTTTGCCTATAGTAAGCAATTTACATCCTTTTACGATCTTCTGGCATTTGGTCCTTTATTCTTTCGCAATAGCAAACCCAAGGTGTCCTGTAAGCACCAGATTGGATGAAACCTGCTTTCCTACAGATTTCTGCTCTTTGCTCTGTAACTCCAATTCTTTCTTCTCACTGCAAATGGCCATATCTCTCCACATTGCTTATTACACTATCACCTGGCAGGAGAAACTGTACTGTGATGAGTCTGGGACTGCACACATTTTGTTTGGCCACTGAGCCACTGCCAAACAGAATGTATAACAGCTATGTTCTGCCTGCCTCTTTCTCTAAATTGGCACCAGTTGTGAGTTTTTTTCCTCCATACACTCACAGATTTTCATAAATCATGATATTCATTGAGAATTTCACCTTTTAGATTTAACTGAGAGACTCAAAAGGGTTCAAAACACATGAAGTAGGGAAAGAACAAAGGAAAACATACAAACCTTAGTAGAAGTCTCACTTAGAAAAGGGGAGTAACTACAAACATTTAAGAATATACTGTTGATAATATGCCAGCTCTGTGAAATCCAGTTTGGGTTGTTTGGGGCTTTTTTAAAAGATTCTAAGATTAGGCTTTTAAATATGTTTTAAGAACTGAGATGAGGGACCCTGCTTCCAATACAACAAGAAGGCAGCATTTTACTTTCAAGTGTGATGTGCACCTCAATTAGAACTTTAAACTACAGGACTTTCATTTCCTGACTTTAGATATGCCAATGATCACCTACAAATGCATCCAACCAGCTGTAAAACAGAGCACAGGCAAATTGACCTGAAGTTAAAAAACAACAAAAAAAAAACTTTCTAGATGGATACTGTCAAGTTAATGTACTTGTAGCTATAAAGGAACACATTAATTTATAAAATAAATAGAAACACTGAAAATCTTTTAGCAGTAAGAAATTACATGTTTTAAGTGATTTGCCCAAAGGTACGAATAAGTTAGATGACACCTTCTGATTTCTATATCTAGAGGTAGATTGAAACTTTTAGGACTTAATGCTGTGGTAAACTCTGAATAAATCCAGAATGACAGAGATGGATGCAATGCCACTGTGTACTATGTTTCTGTAACTAAATCCCTATTAAATGGATACCTTTTCAAATATCTAAACTGAAATTAAGGTGTTCAGCCATGCAAATGTCTGAAGTTGAAAGTTCTTTCCATCAGTTCATAACTGGACTGTCTTGAGAACAAATTCCTCCACTTGAAAATCAGTTGGATGTGCAACTGCAAATATGTACTACAATGTAAATAAAAGAATTGAATTTTCATCCAAAGTTTCTGATGTTTCAGTTTGGCCAGGTCAAAAAAACTGCTGTAATGTTTTCCCTTTCAGAGTCCATCCCCCAATGTCTGAACACTGCCATGCATTGCTGTAGCTCCTCATCTTCTTTGAGTTTTTTTTCTAATAGGCATGCTTTGGAAAGGAGCAGTTTTGGCCAAATTTTATGCAAAAGAGTGGTGGATTCAATACAGGAAATAAAGCATGACACCAATAAATATTTGAGAAGAATGAATTCCCAATGATATAAAATAAAAGATGAAACAGATGGAATGAAGTCAAGATCTTGTGTGTCACAAAAATGTCATTCTCTAATGCATAAATATTAATCATAAATAAATATTGTTACAGACATTTTCTATAGAATTTTCTATATTTCTATAAAAAAGCAATTCAAAAGATGCATTTGCTATGACCTGCCTGTATGCAGAAATAAAATGTGTATATACTCCATAATGTGACAGTTTATGGCTTGATTTTTAAAAACAAAACAAAACCAATACTTTTTTAATATAAGTGGATTAAAAAAAGAAAGAAAATTAAAACAAAAAAAAAAAAAAAATTGTGCTAGCTTTGAGTTAAGAGTTGGGAGGTGGCTACTGCCTGTCCTGCCAGAGAGTAGACAGGACCAATTAGCTGAGCTATGTCTACAAGGAGTCACAGAATCATGGAATCATGAAGGGACCTGAAAGATCCTCCAGTCCCACATCCCTGCCATGTGCAGGGTCACCTCCCACCAGATCAGGTAGTTCAAGGCCTTATCCAGCCTGGCCTTGAGCACTTCAAAGGCTGGGATCTACCAGGGCTGGCACCTCCTGGGGCAATCTGTTGCCTATCTCACCACCCACCCAGTAAAGGATTTTTTTTTTTTTTAAATCTAACCTAAATTTCTCCTCTGTCAAATTGTACCCATCAGTTCACAGCTCTGTTGTGAATCACCTGGTAGTAATATCAGCAGAGATGCAGAAGTTGTTAAATTATTGCAATTACATATACAGTGCAGGAGATAAAGAGGGGAAAAAATCCCCAACACATTTTTAACACTGCCTGGCCCTGCTGAAACTACAGTCTAGGAAGGCTTCATGAAAAAGAAGATGGAAAGAGCATTCATTCATTGCCCATGTGAGCTGTTCCAAGATGACAATCTTGCTTCCTGTTTTTTACTTCCCAGCATCCAGCTAAGTCAGCTTTGGATACATGCTCATGCCAAGTTCCTGCAGCATCATGGTCTCTAAGGACAGGAGACTCGGTGTTATCCATATGCAGTGCCCAGTTTGTCTTAAGATCCAAGTAGCAAATAAAAAGAATCAGTGGCTACCTTGACATCTATTGCCAAAACACATGCAATAAGTAGCTATAATTTATCATCTTCAATATATAAGAATTTAGATCTCTTTTTATGTCAAGCCCATTAAAAATAGTCCACAAACCACCTGTTGATCACATTGTTCCAAAGGCTGTTTTTCAAAGACTTTTGTTAAGTTCATTTTGTTTACTTCATTTTTAGAAGGAAAAATATAATGCATTCCTACTTCTGCTGCTTAAAATATTTTCAACATACTTCCTTTAACATGAAGAAAAAAAAGAAAACAAATAAACAAAAGAATCACCTATGGTTTTGGATTACACAATGGAAAATTTCAGGCCAAAAAAATACAGTTAAAGGACGAACAAAGTGATAGAAAGCAAATGGCCTGATATATCTTAAAACATGATTAAGTTACCAGATCCTGCCACATTTCTTGGTTTTCTTCCAGACACTGGCAGTACATAATAAATGAAGAGGAAAAACAAACCAAAAAAAAAAAAAGAATTTGAGGAATACTACTTTCTCTATAGCAAGAACTATTGATTTTTACAGTTTTTGCCTAATACTGAGGTAATTCTTCTTGATGTCAGTGGAAAGATAGTTGGACCTACACTGGATACTTCTGGAAAAATCCTTCCTGGTGAATTTTCAGCCATAGCTTAAAAGAAGCTTTATGGGGCTCATAGAAAGTGCATTCTGGTTTCTACACAATTCAAAAGTATTTCTAACACAGGCTGATTCTGTCATGCTGCTGTGTCACATTTTGTATGTTTTTTAAATAAATTTCTGTGCCAATCACTGTCTCTTCCATTTTCATTGTTTATATATTATAACTTACTCTCTCCTACAAAAGACACATTTTTATTTCAGGAATTTATTATACACAGACCAAAATAACAGATGCTCAGTGACAACGAGGTCACAATCATGAACAACTTATAAAACACAAACCAAAACCACAGGCAGTATTTTCAGAGGACATTGATCCTCGAGCCAGAGGGACTGCAAAGTCATGTCACCTTAGGAAAGGCACTTTGAAGGTACTTCCACCAGCCTGGCCATAACAACATACACAGTTTTGGTGAGCAGAGAAGTAGGGGGGAGAAGAAGCAAAGAAGCAGTGATAGAGCACTGGGATATCTCCAACCAGCTCTGCTACAAAGGAGTTTTTTTAGAAGGATGTCTTCAGCTGCTGCTGCTTTTTGGAAATAATGAAAATTCCCAACAATAATGGGACATGTACTTCAGCGTGGGGCCTTCTCTTTAATGTATCTTTTCCTTTATCTTTTAACACAATTCAATGTGCACTGTTCAAAACTGGACCAATTGCAGGTCTTTCACAGTAAATTTTCGGTCCATGGAACACCTTTTGGGTTAAGAGGAAATGTAGACAGTTGATGATACAAATGAAATACTGTCACTCAAAACAGCCTAGAAGAGGAAGAAGAGTGTGCTTTTTGCAGTACTTGAAGCTGCATTTGTTACCTACCTCTATCATGTCGCTGAATAAACTGAGGTCACATAATTAATATTACCACAGTCTTGGGGTTTTAAAGGTAATGTCAGAATTGGAAAGTTCATCTAGTTATTGCCTGAATCACCAAACATTTCTGTAACAGAGAGGCAGGTATTTCAGAAACTGGAGATAGCACTTTATGTACTACTGTGGTTGTGGACTTTGGAGTAGTTTCCAGTAGAATACTGAAGAATCTTAAACCATTATGGTGCCACATTCATACACTGAAAATCATCATGAATACAGTTTTGAATTCCCCTGCTGGCCTCACCCAATCCCTACCAAAATCAGTAGGATCTTTGACAGAGTCCAAAAAGAAAGCCATGTGTGATAAAAAGAATTTAAAGTAGATGGCTTGGTCAGAGGAGAGGCAGAGGAAAGTCCATTGATATTTCTCACCTGTCTCCCCCAGAGTCAAGAAGCAGAATTGCCCAAAGTCCTTCCAAAGGACAAGAATGTTTAAAAAGTTGCAGGGATCTTGTAGGAGTTGAAAAAAACCAAAACAACAGACTTAACCTGTGCTCAAAAAACAGTCACAACAGGTGTAACCATCCACTCTCACCTCTTGCTGAACTGCTAGACAGAGAAAAGTATGTAAGAGGATATAGAAATGTAAGAGGACATTAGGTGGAAAAGAGAGGCTCCATCTCCCATCCCCCTCTCTGAAATGCTGTGATCATAATTTTGAAAGGAATAGCCTACTTTCTTGGGTGAATTTATAACTTCAGTTACAAAACTGGCTGCCTGTAGTGGACAAGCTTCTGAACAAACCCAGAGAAAAACAGCAAAATTCCCAAGGCTCATCTCAAATCATTTTAGATAGGGTGGGTTTCCTCTCTCATTTAGGTCTCCTCTGGTTAGTGTTTTAAGTTCTGCCTCTCGTATTACTGCTCCCTATCCTCACTTCTGCTTCTTCTCTCTGATCATCTGCTTTTACTCACTTATTACAAGTACTTATATCACTTCATAGGCCAAATGTTTCTCCTTTTATCTCTTCTTCTTTCCCCCTAATCATCACCTTCTGGGACAGTCCTCTGGTGATGGTTTGAATAAGTTGTTGGAAAGTCAAAGCAAACTGAAAGTTAATTTGGATATTCCAAAGATCACATTCCAATGTGATCATGAGTTGCAGCTGATAAGGTGAAATAAATTTTTATCTTTGTTTCTTTAAAAATTATTTTTAAAAAAATTCTTTCAAAATTACTAGGAATTAACTTAGAGGTTTGTTTTTTTTTTTAATTCATCTTAACAACCCTGTGATTCACTGACTCCATGAATACTAAAATTCTATGATATCCCTGCCATTTTTCCTTCATCTATTGTTACAGAAATCACCTTGTCATGATAGCACAAACTAGTTCCTCTCTTTGAAAGAAAAATCAACTATTAATCTTGAATTTCCATTATTTCTGTCGTGACTCTAAAGATATCCATAGGTGTCATGCAGACCTGTTTCTGTTATTATACTGATAGTAATAAAAAGGAACAGATCTAGTAAATAAAGGGTTTCCTTCTTCCATACAGAACAGAATGAACCTAAAAGTGAACCTCCAAAATCACTTTCTATTTAATTCACAAAACAAATCTATTTACTCATTGAAAAAGATTAATAATGTAAAATACAAACCTTTCAAACATTTTGACCTTTTCAAAACTACTTTTTTTTTCACTAACTGGTGTCAGAGAGAACTAAAAAAGATTGAGTAATTATTTTAGTCTGAGCTCATGGTTCTTTGGCTTTCTCTAAGAGAGAATAATAGTATTTGGAGATACTGATGTTTTAGCTTCCTGCCAGTCACATTAAGTTGTGCCAGTCCTCAGACAGCCAGTGAGAATACCACATTTAATCATCATGATTGCTGGCTTTCCTTGAATCACAGAACACAACAGTGAGCAGATATTCTGCTTTTAATAATAGATATAGGCATAAAATCCTCAGTAAATTCTTCTCTTCCTCATTAAACCTTTTCCCCTTCATCAGGCTGATCATCAGAGGATGAAGAAATGGCTCATAATCCTCCAGTCTGGTGTCACAACACCACTGGTGCATTATTTTGCCAGAGGAAACCCCAGAGCACAGAAAGGATGGATCCTCTGCTCGTGTGCCTATGGAGGAGGCGGCCCTGTGTGAGTGCCCACCTTTCCCTGCTCCCCAAGGGTGCCATGACCACCAGGAGGGGGGTGAGACCCCAGGCCTTCAAAGCTGGGAGGAGACCACCTTCTCAAAGCTTCTTTTGTGTAAAGGTGTAAAGAGCACTTCAGCAGGTGTTCCTCCTGCACACCATAGCCAAGAAGGAAATTGTACATTTATGTTACCAAAGAGAACATATTTCTTTCCCTCAGAGCAAGCCTGAAACTCCTGAAAGAAAAGAACACCCTTAACTGAACTAAGAGCACAGTCAAAGCTTTTCTTGTGGAGAGAAATTCTTACCCCAAGTCAAAATATACAGAAATTCAATTCAAAATAAGAAAACACAAAATGTGAGGTCCACTTAGATCACCTTAGGTTGCAGCATTGCATTCAAATCTGTATTTCTTAGCATTTCTCTGGCCCGCCCCTCNGCAAATAAGAAAGGACACAATAGGTGAACAACATGAACTTCTGCACCTGAAAGGGACTGTAATGTCAGATAAACTCAGATCTGAAACATCATCTTATTTTTTTTTTTGAGCAATCTTTCTGCTAATTGTTAGGTGAGCATAAAAACAGAAAGACAGATCAAGAAACAAGCAGTAACATACCCTCTGTGCAGAGTTCATCAGACCAACTTCTTATATTGCATATTAGAATTATCCTATCAAATGGGGATTTTCCATTTAGCCCCAAATAACTGCTACCTAATTTTAAGATTTTTTCATGCACCTGAATTATACGATGAAAATAATTTTATTCAGAATCACCCTTCTGCTGAAGGAAAACCAGACACTCCTCTAAATTATAGATATCTTAAAATCTCACATAGAGAGTAACTTTGACATGCCTTGATGATTTATTACTCCAAATTTCATCCACTCAGCAGTTTTCACAATCATATTTCTAACATTACTGTCAACATGCAATGTTTAATTCTGTTGCTGTGCTAATGAAGCAGCTTTTTCAAACTCCTAACTGAAATAACATAATAGCTCAAATCATATTTATTACCATTACACTAGATTACTAGTGTATCTAACACAATCTGCTCAAGAACTTATCCACAAGTGTCGTGTTTCCCTCCTTAAGCAAGAAAAATGTTATAAAAGCTTTATCTTCTGTATAAGTGTGCAACTTACCTAAAATTTAGATAGCTCTCTGGTAATTTTGGAAATATGTATCAGAGTACAAATCCTTTTTCTCTCAGCAGAAATCAGAATCTCAGAATATTGTTTTAAGAAAAAATTACATGCATCACAACAAAGGAATTCAGAAAAGCTGCAGGAAAGCTCGAATAAATAAAATAAATATGGATAGAATAAAACTGGCCTCCTCCCAAAGCCCGAGTTTGTCAAAAGAACAAAGCACACATAAACAGCATGTAAAACCTGAATTCAAAATACATTTATAAAAAAGGGATGAGGACACATGTTTTTTCTATTTCAGCTTGAAAAATAAAGGGACACGGCAATGAGTCTTGCTGGCAGGCAGATAACTCATAGGCCCTGACCCTTCGACTCACCAGGAATTCAAACACAAAGCTCTTTTCATAGTGACCGTGCCATACATTCTCAAGATAAGGCAGCAAAATAAGGAGCAATGGAAAGGTGCCACAAAGCTCAAACTGCAGAAAACTGCACAGAAATTATGTTCACTTATTCACCTCCATGCAGCTGCACACCAAGTGCTGGCTGCAAAACTATTTCTCTCCAAATCAGAAGCCATGCAGTGTGCTTTTAGAAACAGGACCTGTCTCCTGAAGCAAGAAAAGCATGAGAGAGCAAGCAGTGAGGAAAGGGCTATCCCTGTGCATTTCTGTATCGTTCAGAACTGAAGTGCACATCCGGAGAAATCATCTGGAACACAATGAGCTCTGCAGAAGGATCGCTGTGGTAAAACGGAAGGGTTTTTAGAGACAACAAAAAAAGCTACATTTCAAACAACATTTCAAATCTGGACTCACCATGAATAAGCAACAGTTGCCTGAAGTTAGTGTGTTATTTTCTGCCCTGTTCCATTGCACTTTTTGCCTAGTTGTCCAACACTTGGTAGCTCAGAGCTGCCACACAGAGGCCCCTTCCGTGATCTGGCTTATTTGCCTGTCAGTTTGAGTCTCAGCTTCTGTATGATGCAGCTGTGCACTTTGCTGAAGGTCTAATATCATTTCCATAAGCTTTCTCCCTGCCTGGAGCAAGCAGTTTGTTCTCCCTGCTCAATAAATACTCAGATCACTTTTGTGGTACTCACAGGGATAAAGCTTTAAGTTGTTAAGGAGTTCTTACTAAGTAGTGGGTGGAGAACATAAGCTCAGTACAAGGAAACTCTGCGCATAATCAGAAACTGAGAAACTTCCTCCCTTTCCCCCAACCCCTCCTCTCACCAGGCAAAGCTGCCAGTGCCTCCTTTACAGAAATTTAGGAATGTAAAGGGAGGACTCAAAGGGGCCCAGTCAGACAAGCCTTTCTCAATCAATTAGCTTGCAGCCATTACTTGTGACCCTAGGTCACACAACATAAGTGTGTGGGGTGTGCCTTTAGGGGTACACGAAAGCTACTTATTAAAACTTACATAACCAAAAGTGTTCAAAATCAAATAAACTCCAAAAGCTGGAAAATACTTTCCATGTACCAGTTTTGAAGGAAGAAGAGTTTTGTGTAAAGAAATGTTGCTTTGCTTTTCCAATAACGAGTCATTTGATGCAGGAAACTAAATTTTTTCTATACTCAAAAAAAAAAGAAAAAGAAATGTGAGAACATAAGCAGACTTTAAAATGGTATTTGTTTCATGATTATGCAAAAACTAAATAATACCGGTCTGAGTGATATTTGAAGAAGCACATGATCATGTTTTTTAAAATAAGACTATTGTGTGTAGCTGCAAAGGCATAGATGTTTATAAGACTATTTAATTAATTAATGAAGTTCATTCCCTGTATTTCAGTCCTTTGCAAGAAACTAGTTCTCAGCATTCAGAGTCCATTCTTCTTTTTAATACTCCAACATAAAAAATTGAACAATTTACTTTCAGAAAAATATAGAAAAGAATATTTGAGCACTGCATTAAGTTATCTTGCCCTGAACACACAGGGAAGAGAGGGTGTAACTTGCCACGATTCCCACACAACAAGGTTACACCCCTTGGTGTGAAGGAAAACTTCAAAAAGACCCTCAGCTTCATGTCCTGCCAACCCAATGACATGGAGATGATGCCTTCGAAAAACCCATGAGGGAGTCCTGATTTGAAAAGCAGATCTATGACAGCCCCTTTCTGGGCCAGGCGAGATCAATGCACTGCAGGGGCGATGCACTTTAATCTCCAGGTGCATCGCAAAGCATCTCTCAGTAGTGCCATAGATCAAGGCTTATACACAGAAGAAAAAAAAACATTTTAGCCCAAACTTCACCATCTACTGAAGTTAATGGAGAAATAGCTACACAAAAGCTCATAGAGGTCTCAGGGAAACACATAACCACGTAGGAAAGTAGTGGTCATGTAGTGAAGTTGATTGAGGGTGTTGTAGACAACCTGCAATCTTCATGTCCCTTCCCTGTTAAAATCCCAGCCAAACTCTCAGAACAGGCAGCAGGGCTCATGTTAGTTCAGACATTCATTCAAGAGATCAGATTGCAGGATCAGGGCCACTAAGTGCCCTGGGGTAAGGATTTTACTTCTGTCTTGAATGTAAGACGGCATTTAATAAATTAGGTCACATTTATATACTTGGAAAGCCCTGACAGTAGAAATAATAATCATGAAAACTTTAATTTTGAAAGGAAAAAATGGGTTCAGGATTAAGATGCTGAACTGGAATTTAGTTTATTTGGGTTCTGTTCCCTTTCGTGTTTCAAATGGCCCAAATTATTTGGGAGACATTCCTTCAATTTCTGTATTTATGTCAAATTGCCCTTGTCTTGCAGTTGTAAAGCCTTCACCTCCTCAAAGTCTGTCAATAAAAAAATGGATCATGATAATAATCTTCAGTATGCAAATCCCTTCAATACTGGTTCCCAACACATGCTCTGCATTGTGGAATTAAAGCAGGATTGAATATAAAATATTTACTGACACTGGACTTCTCAGTAACTGAAAACAAGAAAACTATCTACATCAAATCTTCTGAAATCTGTGTAATCTCCAAAAGATAAAACCAAGTCCATATACATGAATAACAATATAGGTTTTGTTCTTTCCCCTTTAGCCCTCTAAGTGTAAAGCTCATGGAAAATTTACAGGATTGGGTGCTTAAAACTCAAAAGGTTGGACTTTGTAATAGTAGAAAAAAAATGGGAGGACTGTGTCTGTGAAGAGACAGGCTGTCTAGAGTGCTGCTCTCAGCAAGTGTTAAGAGAAGGAGAACTCATTTCATCTTTGGCCAGTGTCTGTGAACTTCCAGGCTGAAGCAGAAGAATTACCATTGATTCCAGGTTTTCCTGTAACCCACAATTTCCAAAACAAGATGCATCCCAAGCAGCCCACTTCGATATAGGTTCACACCTTTCCTTTGGAAAAGTCGATATGGAAAATTTACAACACAAATAACAAAGAAATGTAAAGGATGTTTTTGATGTAACTTAAAACAATGCTTCCACACTAGAAATAATAATAGAATAATGGCTCCTCCTGGCACTGTTGAGTCCCCTGGCTAAGGACTCTTCCTTTTCCTGATTGCTGGCTGCAAAATTACCCCTCCATTGGCTCCACTCCATTGCTGCCACATTTCAGCCACGCACAGGCAATGTGAGCCATTTCAAAATTATCTCTAACAAAGAAAGACACAAAGTTTGAAGTGGAACGAGATGCTCATACCAAAGATGGCAACCAGGAATATACAAAACTCCTTTAGCATTCTCAGGGTGTTGTGCTAAGATTCCTTTAAATTAATGGAAGTAACCACCACCTTGAGTGTTTCCACATTTACATTCTAATTCAGCCCAGAACAGACTATTTCAGAAAAGGATAATAAAAGTTTTCATGTATTTTTCCACATTCTGCTCTTTTTGCTCAAAAATAATTGAATTTGGAGAGCTCTACCTTAACTAGCCACCTTTTTTCCCCTTTATTTGTTGCATGTTCTTTTAGACTAAGTAAATGCTCAGCTCCTTGCATCAAGGTATTTTTGCACTTACTAACTCAGAGCTAGCAAGGAGATTAAATGTGCAAGAATTTTACAAGTTTTTCTTTGCACGTGCAGACCTTCAGACCTGGATTACACCCAAGCTCAATGTGATCAATATATGATCATGCTACATTAAGGGATCCTTTGAGAATAAAAGGGATTTCTTGTTATTTTGAAGTGGTTTTTCTGCACTGGTCAATAGGAAAAGCAACATTAATTCACAGACCTACCTCTCCTCCTCTGTTATGCTCCTAAATGCGATTAAATTCATTTTAGTTAGAAAGATAAACAAACTATGTGCAAAACACTTGTGGCAGAATCACATGTGTAAAGTTTATAGTGTTACTGGCATGCAGCAGACATTCATATCTTAAGTCAAGTGCTAAACACTCTACATTAAAAGCAACTGCTCCTTTAAGAAATAAAATAAAACTCATTCTATTAAAAAAAAAAAAAAGCTTACGACTACACTACAGTACTTTGAAACAGATCCTTCACTCTTTAAGCCTCCTTCCCCTACATTCCCCCCACCCCCTTTTCCTTTCAGGAAACAAAAATCAAGAAGAGAAAGAGAGAGAGAGTCAAAAGGTTACAGCCGGCTTGTAAGTGCAAAGAACGTGAGAGGCCCATTCTTCCCCTTAACACCTGACATCCCAGGGTACATTTTCCCCAGCACCGAGGATGCTGGATTAGCCATGCAGCTCCTGGTGATAATGCAAGCTGTGCATCTCATTTGCCATGCACTGCTACTTAAAGGTCTTCTCCTACCCCTGCTCCTGTAAATTATTCTCATTCCTGCTACACAATTACTAACTTAATTAATGACAATTTGCATTTTGCCATTATTAGACCCAGTTAAATACCTTTTCTGAGCCCCAGATAACAGATAAGAATTCATTCCTGGAATTAGGAAGTTTGAAAAAGTTGCAGTAAAATCAGTAAAATTATGCATTCATTCTTAATTACAAATAAAACCCAAGAGAGAACCTGACACAAAGCTAATAAATGTTAAAGCTTTGATTAAAAAAAGAATCTTGATCAACAACCTTTGTGACAGTAATATAACATTCATGCTGCCATTCCTTGGCTCAGAATACCCAGGTTTCCATTATCTACCACAGCTTATTGTAGCAGGTGAAACCCATCTAAGGCATGTTTTTTATAGGTACAGAACAATGAACATGCCAGAGAGAAATACCAGATTACCCTTTGATAATTTGCTGCACTTTTTCTAGGATGGAGGTTCCTTGTAACCCTTAGAGGTAGCTGAGATCTGCTTGCTTGGCTGATGCTGTAGGAACAAGGAAACAATTACCTCTAATTAGGTGCATAATCGTGCACAAAATGGAAAAGGACTGAGAACAAAGTTAATTCTAAACACCAAAAGTCTTCAGGCTAAAGGACGAAAGAGAAACAAGATTGATTAGGTTAGAAAAGGTACTGTTCACAAAAATCAACATCTAGCACCAATAAAAAAATAGGAGGAGAAAGAAGGACAAAATAATTACTTGGAATTTCCTGCTATTAATAAATTCTATGTTCTAATTTAAAGATAACTTAATTTCAAAAAAAGATACAAATTCCAAGGTGAATCAGAGCAAAAACTTAAGCAGTTAATTAATAAAATGCTGGAAGTGAGAACATGGCAGAAAATGTGAGTTCCTTGCTGGAGTGGGGTAGCTCTGGGATTTTGCTCACCAGCTTCAACCAAAAATGTCAGTCCCTACTTCCTCTCACCCCTCACCTACCCCATCCTAACCACCAGCCAAATGCTTTCTGCTGTGGATGCAAGGCACTTGTTTGAAGGTACAGTTTTCCACTTTTTCTTTATAGTGCAAAGAATATTATAAGTTTCGTTTGTTGGATTTTGCAAAATGTCTTAGTCCAGTCACTACTAAGAGTGAATATCACAAATATTGCAGGAGGAATCTGAGAAGGGGGAAAAAAATCAAAGAGGCAAATGAAAACTCTGGTAATTGATAGCCAGGCTTTCAAAAATGTACTGAGACAACTCAAATGTGTGAAAAATCCAATGAGAAAATCCCAAAGAAGGTTTAAAGGAAGACTACACAGGTGTGCAGCTTCTTTAAAAAGATTTTATATCCAGCAGAATAAAAGTTGCCTGAAGAAATTGGTTTTTTGCAACTTGTTTAGATGCACAGTGGCAAAAAAATTCCTTCAGCTGATTTGATTTCCTAGAAATGAAAGCAAGTGGGCGTGAATTTGTTATTTGGTACTTTATTGAAGGACTAAGATTATTTATTTATTTTTTATGTCACTTGGGTCTTAGAAGTATGAGTGAATACAAAGACAGAGATTAAAGTGAGTGCAGTCATTCCAGAGACAAGCATTAAATGAGATTTTAATGGGGTCTGTCTATCACCTCACCAGTAACCTGCCAGGTAACACCACAAAAGCCCTCACTAGACCTGCCTTCCAGCCAGGATGGTTTGATTCAGCTTTGTTGCTCAGGTGAGAGGTGATATTTATTTGGACCACAGAACAGACCAGATATATACACAGGCACTACTTAACTTTAGCTACATTTATATTTGTAAAAAAATAGACCTATAAAACAAATCTAGTGCCAAAAAAGGCCTTGAAGGGAAAGATACATAAACGAATTCCAAGCATTCCTGTCAATATATCAACAATATAATTTTTGTGTACAAAAACTGACTGGCTGGTGGCAGCTGACTGGAGGTGAGGGAATATAGGTTAAGCAAATTTAGGGTGTAAGTCTAGGCCAGCATGTCCAGCCACAGACCCTACTGTTCAAAAAGAAGCAGGTAGTTAGCTCTACTTGACATGAATTAAGACTTCCTAAAGCACCTGTCTGGTGGAGATCCTGCATCCTCACACATATTTCATTACATTAATCCTTTCATGTCTGCAAACCCCATCCCATGCTGCCAATGTGGACAAGCAATGAATCTGTTCCTGAAAAATTCTGAATGTCCTAAAAATGCTACAGCAGTTTTAAAATTTAATTTTATAACATATATGAAAACACCCAGATGGGTAAAACCTTTTTCTGCCATTGCCCACACCAGCATTTAAGATATGCTTTCAGAAGAAAAGTCTGGAATTTTTACCTACTGTATATCCAGGCACACCTCCCTGACACAGAACTACAATAGGAAAAAGCTTGGTAATACTCGCTCCGATTTATTCTCTGTGAAGGTGATGCTACTTCTTTGTCTGTGAACTTTTTTAGTTTTTTTTTAAGTGTCATGAAAAACATGACCTTGCTGAAGCTTCTGAGTTAAAAATGAATTCTCAGTAGAAAAATATCCCTAAAGTAGATTCTCTCTCTTACCAGGGAATGCTCCAGCAGTCAACTTCAATTTGCCTTAAAGACAAAAAGGCATTTCTCTAGGGATAAAAATCAATCCCCAAACTGTCAGCAGCAACACACAAAGTTTAAAAATGTGCTTAATTCAGCACAAACAAATGCTTGTAAATTGTCAAGCCAATATGTGAGAAGTGTCTCTTCCATTAAATAAAATCATGAGCTAAATGAAAAATCTAAAAAGGGGACAAAGACACCACAAGCAGATATATTTTATCCACCTGATATCTATCAAGCACACTTGTACAGAAATATAAGAAACCAGTCTTTACTAATAGAATGCTGATTAAGTTTAAAATTATTTTAATTGCTACTGACTTTTTTAAAGGTTTTCATTACTGTGGTGTTCCAGTGCATGCAAAAGCACACCTTCTCCACACAGCTTAGCAATGGGAGCAGTTTGGGACAACATCAACTCAGATTTGCAATCCGATGGTGATCCACACTAAGTGACAGGGAAATCAGTTTTCCAGCTTGGAGATGTCATCCCAAATTGCAACAACTGAGAAATGACTGAAGCCATTGCTGGGTTTCAGATGTGCAACGGGGTGTCCTTGTCCTCCTCTGCCTTTGTCCTCCTCCCCTCAAGGCCAGGGCAAGGTTACAAGCCCCAGCTGGGAGTCCTTGCCTTTCTCTTCTTGTGTACCTTGTGGCACCTATGGAAATTGCTCCCACTGTCCTACCCTCCTGAGGTGACCCTGCCTCTTCCTGGCAGCACTCTGACATCCTGGGAACTGCCTCCACACCCCCCACAGCAAAGAGGTAAGGTGCAGGGGCTGCTTGGAAGTTGTGTAGGCAGGCAAGGACCTTCCCCATCTGTCCATTCTGCCTGCAGGTGCTCTGGAGACAAGGGTGGGACTCTTTGGTGGGTTTAGTTCAAGTCTTTACCACATTCCTGGATGTCATTGATCACAGCAGGGCAGAGACAGAACATCCTAACAAAAGAAATAATACAGCCATGACAACTGTTACTGTAATTTCTCCCCAGGATAACAAGAATTTGGACTGCTCCCCCTATAACTACGTTTCATACCCTAGTAGATGAGCCCATGATGATCAACACTTGTAAGAAACACACTCAAGATTTGTGTAGACCTCCACCCCTGATCTCCTTGACCATCAATGAAACAACTAAATCTTTCTGTACCTGAGCTTCTGATCTGAAAATCTCCATCTAGAGTATATAATATGGACTCCATTATCAAATAGGTTTTATGCAATAACCACTAAAAGCCTTTCAGTTTTGTTCTCATGTGTGGCTGTATACATCAGAAAGTCCTGAAACAAGAAAGTGCTATTCAGTGTAAACAAGTGTTTTGTAAAAAAAATAGGCTGTGTTTTCCCTAAAAAGCCAAACTTGCAATGACCAAAAAATAAAACTAAAACACCCACCCTCCAGGGTCTAACACAGACTCAAAGATCAAGTTTCAGTGATTTCTGCAAAATTATACCAAAACCTTAATATGTGTTAAAAATGGAAAGGCATGTTCTACAGTATTGAAAAATCCACCATAAATCAGTTGAAATACACAACCATAAATAGATATGGAAATATAAAGTGAACGGACAGTGCAAAAACCAGGAAGGTTTCATAAAGCAAAAAAGCAAGTAGGGAAACCATCACAGCAGAATCAGCAATAACCAAAGCACAAAACAGTGCTATTTGATGTGTAAAATGTAAAAAAAATGTCTAGAAAAAATAGACCAAGTTCCATGCTGGAGATGCACCTCAAGACAGACACAACCATGTGTCATTAGAAATTAACATGGTTTCATGTTAATTTCTGTGAGCACAGAAATACTGTGAGTTGTGAACTTTTAGTTAGAACAAAAAAGAAAAAAAAAACATAGCCAATGAGGAAAAACCATAAGAAAAAACATTGTCATCTCCTTCTGCCATTTCGCTCAGAGGTAACAACAGAGTCAGATATCCACACACTAACAAAACGTGTCACACAATTTCACATATAAGGAAATAATGCCAGAAAAGGAAAGGCTACTGCTACTTTCTGAATTGCTTCACTATAAATCTTTCTATGGAGACTCCTAAGGAATGAAAAGGGAGGAAAGTACTCCACATTTCCTGACTTATCTTGAAAATCAAAAAGTCTAGGTTATTTGCAGCTGATACTTCAGAATGATCAGAAATCTTTTCATCACTACTTTGGCAAATAAATTTTCTGATACATGTGATCAAAGGAAAAGATTAGCTCAGGAATCTGGACATCATTTATTTTGGCAGTGTGCATATGTTAGTAGATTCTTTTGGTCCTCCCTAGGATTAACATGCATTTTGAGAGATGGTATGGAGCCCATACAAAAGTCTGAAAGTTCAAAACTATATTGCTTAGTTTAGCCACCCTGGAAAGTGAACTAGAACAATTAAACTGTCTAGCATTCAAAAATAATACTGCAAACTGTTCCAAAAGAGAGTAAAAATTCATAATCACTGGTATTGGAGATCCTTCTCATTAGCTGTTTCCCTCTTCCAAAGAGTACATCATCACCTGAGTTCTCCCTGTAACTGTTCCTACTATTAAAAAATATTTTTCAAAAATGTATATATAATTTCTTAACCGAAATACTAGTTATAACTCTAACTATTATCCATTGAATGAAAAAACTTAATTTTTCTTTGGTTCTCATAACACTGAACTATTTAATATTTTAAAGAGAAGTTACTTCTCTGTCCCTTTCACGGAAGACGATTGTTACTCAGATCCAGAGTATAAAAGTCATTACTTCCAAAGACAGCAAGAGTGCAACTTTAAGCTAAAAGGCCAAATTAGTGGGTTCAAGTCAGTATCAAATAAATGGGGATCTCAGGCACAAACCCCACACACTCTCTTGCCCTTTGAAGGCAGTGATAGACGTTGGTTGAGTCAAGCAGGGCAGTCCATACTGCCTGCAGTGCTTGTTGCTGTGTGCATACACCTTCAAGTACTCTGCCACCATTTCAGTCTTTTCTTTGGGCCTTAACTAGAACCTGTCAGATTTTTTAGGCATGGAGAATGTCACCTCTTGCAATATCACAAGGTGGACAGGATTACCGGGATTAAGCCAGCAGCTCTCAAGGAATCGTCAGTGTTTCACAGCTTTGGTTTAATACCTTGGGAGGAGAGTTCCTGATTCTGCAAGCCAGGCTGAATCCAGCCCCATGCCTAGAGGAACTGAGGGAATGGGGGAGTCCAGGGGTAGGTCTCGTGAGCAGGATACAATCAGAACTTGCAGGAATGTTGCTGGAGAAGGAGTTGAGGGAAGGGTAGAGCTTGGACCTGCAGCAGTTCTGCTGGCAGTCTCAGAGGAACGTGCTGGGGTTTCTGTTTCAGCAGCCAGGGACCTGAGCTACCCTGCAAAAACTTCATCCCCTGAGTGGCATTAAGAGCGAAGGTAGCAACACCATCTTGTTGTGGTGCACTAAATAGTTAATGTCTTTGCACTGGGGTGATATCACATGGACTGTTCCTCTTTTTGCCTTCTACCCCTCCACTCCTACCCAGGTGCACTCTCTCCCTTGTAACCCCTTCCCTCGACCCTCCTCACCAGTATTCCATTGGCTGCGACCCTCCGTCCCCGCCCCCCCATTCCCTCGGGTATAAATATGCACTGGGAGGTAGACTCGGTCTCTTTTTTTTCACCTGGGTGGCGTTTGGAGCTCATGTCCCCTTCCAGCTAATAAACTAGGACATCAGAACCACGTGGAGAAAGAGCGCTTCTCGTCTTTTGCTTCATCTATGTTGTATTCGTGCGGGCGTGAATCCCAAGCTAGCCGAGAGGGATTTCTCAGCCCGAAAAACCACAAATTACTTCACCATCTCAGTTGCTGGCAAACCATTTACAGCTCCAGTGTTGTAGTCTGGGCAGTACTAGGTTTACATTAACAAGGTACTGGCAGCAAAAGCAAAAAGGAAAACCTAATCTTGTCCTTTCACACAGTTTCATTTCTATGTCCCAGTCTTTCACATCCTGCAGTCTGCTCATCACTGTGCTGGACCCTACTGCAGCAGGGAGGGCAAGGGGGATTGCGACGCGAAACCTTACACCAAAGGTCTATGAGCACAACAGGCTGAAGATTCCCTGAGGGAAATCCTTGCCTGGGCTTCCTAAGAGGTAACTAGAGAGCTGCTGTGCCTTCCCTGTCCACTGCATGAGAGTCAGACAGTGTCTGAACAATTACTGTTTGATTTGGGTTAAGAGTCAGACACCACCCGGGGCAACATCCAGACTGCAGCCAGGGATACTGTTTCCGGAAACAGAAACAACAGGTGGGAATTTGCAAATGGCAACCCTTTACACACTTAGAGCACCACTGTGCTTCAGTGCAGACCATTAAAACACAAGAATACAACATTTTTCAGGGTAATTTTTTTGCATTGTGTTGTAGCAATATTGGGAGTAGAGTATATTCCCAAACTCCCTGACCTTTTGTAACAGCTGATGATCCCAAACTCAGGGATGCCAGTGCTGCCTTACTTTCTTTGCAGTTCCAATTTATGTCTGTCAGATGAATGTGCACCACATCATGCAGTGAGAGAGCATGGAGGTAGTGAAAGGGGGCTGCTGTATAACAGGAAAAGAGTGTTACTTTCAGAACTCCATCATTTCAGTTATGGCTGTAATCCTGACTTCATTAGATAGAGAAGGAGAAAAATTGCAGCAGGTCATTGGTGACTCCAATCATACAAAGCTGTAAGGGAAAAATAGTATACTCTGATTTCTGGAAGTATACATGCTCTATGAAGGCCTTCCTGTCATCTCTATGGGTACAGATAATACTTGAATGGACAAAAATTTCTCTCTGAAGACACCAAATGTTTTGTGAAACAAACTAACCTCCATCACACAAACCTATTTTTCTTCTTAGCAGATGTCCACAGTCAAAAATTTGTCATTGCTGCTCCTTATTTATTTGTATGTTCAAGAGAAAATTTGCTCAACTTCCAATTCAAACAATGTATTTTATCACTTCTGACTATCTGGCTTAAAATACTAGGTAGGTACATCACTCATTTCTTAATTTAGCGCTTCTTCACTGAACATATTCATATTGAATGGACTGATGGCTTCATGACATTATTTCCACCTTGCCTGAATGACTGAAACTATGCAAACAGAACAACAAAACAAAAAATAGACTTCTTAAATGCAAGGTTATTGGGAAGCTAATACCCATAATAAACTTTCAGTAATTATTATGGTCTGGGAACAATTCCAAGTGTAGAAAGACCATGTGTTATTCTGCTTTTGTAATGAATAGAATTTCACAATCCTACTCATGAAAACATATTTTTGATATTTAAGCAGCACTAATTTATAACCTTTCTGAGGCCAACAGGTGAAAAAAATTGGCAGAGTAAAATTACTTATGCATGTTGGGCACAGACATGAGAGTTTTGTCTTGAAAACATACATGCTCCTGTTCTTTCCCTTTTTCTGTGAAATCCTAGACTGGTTGTCACCAGACACCTCAGACTATCAGGTTAATGCTTAGTGAATGTTCCCTTCATGTTTACACCTGAAGGAAAAACTGAAGTGATTTCAGAGTTTAAAAAGCCCTGTGGCATTCAAAACATCCTACAAACCCTCTGAGAAGCTCAGTTCCAAAGCCACAGCTCTGGTCTAGCACTGAAAGTGCTAAAATTCCACATATGGCATTACAAATCTGACCTAAACTCTGCCCCAGAGGGACCATCTTTGAGGCCAAGAGAGCACTGCAGCCTCAGTTCCCCTGCAGACCTTTGGCTCTGCGCTGAGGCTGCTACACAGGGTGCCAATTAGTGCCAGCCGATTGCTCCTGTGATGTGCACACCTCTCTGGGAGCCAGACTGAAGCTCCCAACTCATTTCCTATAGGTCACTGGAGGTTGACAACTCTGTCCAAGATTGACTAAGACCCAATTTGGATTAGCAGGAAGGTCCTGTGTTGCACTGCCCTCCAACCTCTCTCATGTAAGCAATTTGAATACAGCAACTTCTCAGCTGCAAATTGACTAGTTTCAGAGGGAGGGATGTTAGAAAACTCCAGAAGCAAGTACATTTACAAAGCCTGGCATAAAGTGTTATTGGGAAATTAAACTGTGCCTTGCCCCCTTCACCTCTTGCTATGTAGACTGCATTTGAAGGATTTCATTAGGGCCAGAGGCCAGAGCTTACATTTCTGTTGCCAAGTGAAATGAATCATGGAAGAAATTGGCTTAACTGGGAATTCCAATAAAATACTGGGTTTAGAACCAGGGAGTCAACAAATATTTGGCCACTTCAAAATTTTTAAGATGTGAGCAGGGAAATTATGGTTTGTTTTAGAATAAGAAAAATACATAGTTATAAAGTCTTCTTCAATCTAATTTAATAAACTCACCTCAACAAAATGATGAGAAAAAGGAGAGTCATATTTGAAAAGTATGTAGCATTGTAGGCTATAGGATACCTAGTAGATAAACTTTCACTGCTGTTAGTACTTTAAAGTGTACTCTGTGATGTTCCAATGTATATTTCCCTTTATCTGCAATCACTTTTACTAGCTAAACTTCTGCCAAATACTTATCATAGATCCTACAGAACTGATTCAAGTGCCAGTCACTGTGATGGTTCATTTTGCCTACATTCTCATTCCTGATGCTGCTATGGAATGGAAATGGGATACAAACAGTGTGTATCCTCCTCCTTCTCAGACTGATTCCTTAGCTAATCCTCAAGAGGTGCAATAGTTTTTTTAAACCACATTAAATGAGTACAACCATAGTGCACATGCAGTTATGCCTGACATAAGACATCATGACTGCAGCCATGGAAGGAATTGTAAAAGAATTGTATGTATAGGTTGTTGGAATTGTTGTAAAGGAATTTTATGTATAGGTTGACATAGAAGTTGTTAAAATTGTATCATTTTCATATAGAATCAGAACTGCTGTTATTCTAAGATGAAGAAGGTGTTACAAACTTTCTGTTCATCTAATCCAGCTCAGACACATCTGTAGTCTGGACGTATGTAAACACTCAGCAAAAATAGAAGGATATCTGCTCAGCAGTGTCAGCCACTTGAGGTGCTCCATTTCCTTGACTCCCGCTCATCTTTGACAGATGATTGTAATGCAATAGCTCAAAGGAGATAGGAAACAGGAGATTGAGACACCCCTGCAGGGCTCCACTGAGTTTCAAAGGTGCCAGCAGCAAGAAACACAGTAAATTAAAAAGCTAGAGTGACAAGAAGTGCAATCTTCAGAGCTAAATATATGTTGTATGTTGTATGAAGTCACAATATAATGGGCTTCTACTGGAGAATAGCAGATATCTAAGACTTAAATTGGCTAAGTTAACAAATAAAAATGTAATAAAAAATGAATCTTTCTGAGTGTGGGCCCCATGCAGAAGGGCATAAGAAAGCAGTTGGGGACTTTTGTGTTCCCCTTGCTCCTGACACTCAAAGCAGCCCACAGCCAAGCAAAACCAGAAGGTGCTCCCTGCTTGAACTGGGGCCAGGTTTAAGGCAACTCAAAGGGACACACGAAAATTGGAGCATTCCCCTTGTTGTAGTCCTGTCCATTTCAGCATGACATGATTGCCAGAACTGCTGGGCTTTACAAGTGAAGATGAGTCTGTTCTTTGTGGCACCTGATGTACTCGCTTTGCTGGTGGCTCATGATGCTATCCCAACATTTTACATCAATCTTTGCTAAGATATCAGGCAACAAAGAATAAAAATAAAAAGGACCCTATTATTCTTGTTTCTTGAGGACTGAGCTGAGGAGAGCTGTTTTCCAATGCCTTTTATACAGAAAGAAGATGCAGGAACTGTCATGCTGAATTGCAGCATTTGGGACTGGTCTTTACTTGCACAGATGGGAGAAGCCCCCCAGTTTTCTTGGATATTTGTACTTCACAAGGAGGACTTCACTATATCATAAAAAAAGAGGGATGTCTTCCTACCAGATCACATTCTATGTATAATAGAGTGTTGTATATATTAAAAAATAAATTTAATTCAGTCAACGAGTAACTTCTGGTATGTAGGTGGGAAAACACTACTTATAGGAAATAATTTGTTGCAAGAGAAAGCTGGACAAATTCTTATTGGAGGAATGACATTTTTAAGACAAAGAATATATTTTAATTAAAGCTGCCTGTTTAAGGACATGTCTGATAAATCCTGAATGTTTTTAAGTCAAACCTGATCATCTTTTTAAACTCTGTTAGAGCACAACAGAAGTGATAAGCTTGAGACAGCTTTATTTAGTGTGGCTCTATGGCCTTTGGTAGGTCATGGGGTCAGAGAATATCAGTCACCAGGGCTGCCTTTTCTGATGACTTTAATCTTTAAAACCTTCCAATGAAATTGTGTGACCCATCGCTAGCAAAATGCATAAAAAATGGCCAAAGTGCATATTTGCTTGCACATGACATCATAAATTACCAACAGGACAATTCTGAACAACGAGTTTTCCCTGGAATTAAACAAGAAAAAAATGGGGAAATAGGGCTCCCACTGTCACACTGCCTGACAGCACACACCACCAGGATGAGCTGATGCTGTGGTGCCCCAGCCAGGTCTCCACCCCTAAGCAGTCACTCGGCTCTGCTAGAGGTGAAACCTTGAAATCGCTTTGACTGAGCTCCCCAAACAACACATTTGTAAAACACCAGAGCTACATCTTACATCTTACCCTGGGAAGTACAAGATGGTGCTGTCTATCTCTGTTTGATCTCATGCTCCCCTCCTGCCTCACTAACTTTCACAGCTCCAAGACCATGAAGAGGACCCAATTTCAGTTCTATATATCCTTTCACAAAAGTTTCACTTGATTAGAGTAAAGGTTGTTCAAATACTTTTACTCATAAAAAAGGGACATGATAAAAAAAAGACATTATTAAAGATATATTCAACCTCAAGCCAAGACACTGAAATCAAACCAAACATAAAAAGACCAAGGAAACACACTGTAACTCACTCAATAATGTAACAAAATGCTATCACTGCAGAAAAACACAACAGTAATAAAAGTAACTTCGACCTTAGTAGCTTTTAAAGTGTTAGGTACTGATGGAAATTTCCTAACCTGATTTAAGAAATCTATTCTGCTCTGCAGCCTCCTTATTTTTTCTGTGATGTGAAATTTCAAAAGCCTCCAGCATTTTTTCTAATTCTAAGTTGAAGTTCAAGGAATTAATCTACAATTTGTTGAAAAATTACTTTAAATAATAACAATATTTTAATACATTCCACAGCCACGACCATTCTTTTACACTTCTTGGAAGGATTTCCTGACAAGTAGGAATGAAACATCTTTGTAAATACAATTTGAGCAGGGAATTAGAGTATGGTTCCTAAATCACTTGAGAAGATAAATAAAAATTTTAGGAGACCAAATAACCAAGAAGCTGAATTTATCTCTATTCAGATTGCAGGTATATTCCAGTTTGTTTTTATAGCAAAAGGCAAGCAGCTGTAATGGAAGCTCAGGAACCTCCTTTACAATTATCATTTGTTTTGTTAACAGGCAGTGAAACACAGAAATAAGGGACAGGAACACAGCAACTCTATTCTTCTTCATTAGAAACATCATATTACAAAGAGTGACAGGTTCCTCAACCTGAGAAAAAAGACCCATTCCTCCATAAGTTTTTGCTCTAAAAACAGCCAAGTTCTTTCATTCCTGTAGCAAGAAATGGATTTCACTTTTATACAATTTAGTCAAGGAACCAAATAGAAGAGAAAAAAAAAATTAAATTAACCATATTTTAAATGCTTACCTGGAGCTGCACAAACTTCCTTGCTACAAAACACTAGCTTCTTGTTAGTGAGGGTACTTGGGGGTTTTTGTTTTGTTTTGGTTTGGTTTGGTTTTTTTAAACTCTACACACACCATTGAGCAATATCAGTCCAGATACAGAATTCAGTATGCACATATTTGGAAACTGCAGAATTCATGTGCAATTTAAACTCAGCCTAAATGCTTATGTGGGCTTGATTATTAAATAGCTTGTGATAGTCTTTAACACACAGCACTAATGTTGCTTCATTCAGTGCACAAGATAGACAGTGCTCATTTTAAGAACAGTTCACTACTTTGTTTTGTTCCATTACTCATATTGCAGTCCTTTGTAATGCCCTTTATTTCCTATCTGTGGTTCAAAACCTGTTCTGAAGACATGTTAATTTACTTTGCCCAGGTAGTTGTTTGGTGCTCATCATCAGAGGGTACAAGTGATTCAGCCGTATTACTTTTACCGCAGCCTGGAAAAAAAGTCAGCATCCATCTTGTACAGATGACAAAAGATGTGCAGGGAGAGAGACACAGGTACACCAAATCTGAGACATCTGGCACATGAGCTGTAAGAGAAGATAGCACTACTCATTATTCTGTAGACTCAAAACAGCTCTCTAGTGACTTCAGGAGCAGACACGGGGTATTCAAGCCTCTGATTAATCAGAGTGTAGGATCCTGCGGTCAGCACACAGAAGCTGGGGAATACACGCATGATATGAAAATATTATTGACTTTGCTAAACATCACTGGCAGGGACAAGACTACAGGCCTATTTTTCAGAGTCTTATCTAGCTTTTCACCTATATATTTCCTTTCCTGTAGTCTTTGTTTATCTACTACACACCATCCACCTGCAAGAAATGAACAGTCTCTTCCAGTGCACAAGTTCCCTGGGCAGGTCTAACTTGGGGTCTGGATAAGGCAGAAATCCCACAGGAGGTGAGGACATGAGGAGAGAGAAAGAGGCAGTAGATAATTACAGAGTTAAACACTACTCTAGTGCATGAGAACAAATGAGCCATCTTAAATGACCTCAAATCTGCCATTTTTTTAACCTTTGAGTATACTCCATTTTGGTACCTTAAAAATACTCTGGTTTGTTTGGGTTTTTTTCATGCTACTGCCATACAAAATCCTGTACTTTAAGTGCCAGCGAACTTGTTTATGCTACAACAGAATTTTGGAAGGGCCATAGAGGACTAGAGGGACATTTCCATATATAACTTTTTAAACTTCATGCTTTGCTTTTTTCTTAAAGGCAATTTTGATTTCACTAGTTTTTTGTTTGATTGGTCAGGGCTTTTTTGGAGGGAGGAGATATCTGTCATGTTTAATTAAAATATAGAATTAATTTCATGTTTGTACCTTTCTTGAAAAACTACACATTCTAAATAGTCCTTTTTGCTTTTTTTTTTTTTTTTAAATTAAAAATGTAATTTCCATGATATTTAGTGAAAAATAAGCCTCAAACCTCATTTAAGAACTGAGATTTGAATCTCTTTAAAAGATTGGACAAAAAATGAAAGCTAGCTGAACATCTAACTCACATCCAGAGTGGAACCATCTGCAGCAGGACTATGATACTGTGGGGCACACTGCAAACATGTCATTAAGAGTGCCACCTAACTAAGCCCAAGAACTTCACCATAAGAAACACACTCAAATTCCTACAGTGTGGTTCTCTGATTGCTATAAGTATTTTGCAGTTTTGCCTGCGGATTGGCTGGATTTTCTTTCCCATTTGGGCAGTGGAAGCCTCCCGGCTCTGGGTAGCTCAAACCCGCGGTTTGTACAGCCCAGGCTGTGCTCAGGGTGAAGCCCGAGGGGCGATGAGCCGGGCTGGAAGCAGCGCCGGCAGGGAGGAGGATGGAGGATGCCCGGGCTGCTCTCCAACGCCAGACCAGGAGCATCCTCTAGCGGCCAGCGCCTCGGGAAGCCCCTGCGTCCCCCAGGAACAAGAATCTTCTGGAAGGTGGAGAGAAACCAGCAACCGGGGAAAACGGGCAGAAGCCAGAAGGGTACTCAGAAGATCTTTTGCTGATCTCATTTACGCCCCCATGTCAGACTAAATGGGAGACAGCTCCCTCCTAGGATTTCCCTTTCTTCTCTGGAGCACCCTCATCATCAGCTGTGCTTTGGCGTGTAAGAAAACAACAACAAAAGGAACAGAACCCCTGCCCTGCCCCGCCCCCCAACATACAAACAAAAAAACCAAACACCACAATACTCCCCAAACACCCACGGAAAAGTCCAAATGGAAACAAACCAAAATATCTCACAAATCCAACCAGTGTGAAAGGAATGTGTACACAACTCTGAAGTGTGTTACATTTGCATTAAACTTGTAGCCACTTCACTTAATCAACAGCTGCATTACATTCTAATCAGCCTACAATGAAAAAAAAGGGACAAATGCAAAAGAAAAAAGAGCAATCACATGAACTTGCCATTTCCCCAGACCATAAAACAATCTCATACTGATTAAAAATAAACAAATAACCAACCAACCAAAAACAAAATTAATTTGACAAATAAATAAATATATTATTGCTAAATTATTTATTATATAAATATACTCTATACTATTTCTATGAGCTGGGATTGAGGCAAGTAGAAAGCCTATGGTGGGTACACACTGCCTGAAAACATAAATTAGCTTGTTAGGGCATAAATCACACAGCAAAGTCCAGGAACTAGAAGGCAAAGCACAAGTGTCTAATGTTTTACAGCCCATGAGGATTGCACCTGGGATCAGAAATGGTCACCTTAGGAGCTGCAGGAGGAACATGACCAAGACACACTGGGTTTGATGGGGAGGATGGCTCTTGGGAGACTTCCAGCCTCATGACAGCACCCTTCCCTCTTTTCCTTTGGCCAGCTGCTTTCTCTCAAGCAGCATTTGCCCTCCAAACACATCAAAACAGAACACATTCACCTGGACTACTCTTAATAGTCCAACACATTCCAACCGTGCCTGAATTAGGAAAAAAGGTAGCATATTTTAACATGTATGACAGAATATGGTCCAGTGCAGCCAGTATATTTATAAAAGTGACTGTGTTTGACTCCCAGGCAAAGCTTAAAATTAGTCATGTCCTGATGGGTAATATTTTGAAATAAAATTTTCTAATTTACCATGTGTTTCTACAGAGGATAATTTTAGGGAATCTTTGCCATGATTTAAAGCAAACTGTATTTGCCTGTCTTCTCACAAAAGGAAAGTGTGACTCAGTTTCTGCCTGGATGCAGTCAGACACGGGAGAGCACCATGCCAGCAGCAGTGACTAAGCCACCATGTGCCTGTGGATTAGCCATGACCTGGCCACCATGAGTGGCACTCCAGCAATCTCAGACTCTGCTACCTGAGGGTGCTGGCCCTGATGTACCCATCCCCAAAGATAAGTAGATAAAGAAATTTAAGTATTCCTGATATCCACTAGACCTGCGAGACACACATCAAATGCAGTGTGTTGAGAAAAGTTGTCTGTCACATTGCTCTAGATGGAGAAAACAAAAAAATTCACAGGAAAACAAACAAAATTACTTCTGCAGTGACAACTATCCTTCAAGCACTTGACCTACATTCCTATCAAGGAACCCTGAAACCTAATTTTTTAAACTCATGGTACATATCACACACACTGCTGACGTAGTGTTACAAACCTTATATATTTCAGTGCAGTAGAAACCTAGAGAACTTCTGGTAAAGACACAATGTGGCAGGAGAGCAAACATTTACTCTCAAATTTCAATCAGACTTCAAATCAGGTCATGACATAGTACATATACATTGTTATATATATATGTGTGTGTGTGTATATGTGTATGTGTACATACCTTCTGTATATAATTAAATATACACACACAAAATGATGCAATCTTAATTGCTATTACAACTTAAGACAGTTATTGTCTACATACCTATAAGAATACAAACATATGCTCAGGGGGAGGCAAAAAGAATGTTAGAAACTTAAAAGAATAAGGAACAAAAGACATGATAAAGTCCAGGCACAATTCTGGTAAGTTTGCCAATAAAAGATGCACCAGAAGGCAACAAGAGAAAAGCAAAGAGAATGACCTATGGTGTAAGAACATAAAACAAATTATAAAGCTCCAAAATTACTAGCTGGATAGAGAATGTGGTAATGATTATTTCCTCTTTCCCATTAGGGAGCCTCAAATATAATTATCAGGCAGCAGCTCTAAAACCTACAAGAGAAGTACATTTCCATACAGCTTATACCTAGATCCTGGAACTCATTGTCATAGAACACTTAATTAAGAGTTAATGTTACTAAGAAAAAGGTTGCAAATATATGCAAGAAGGTAAATCACAGCCTATTAAGATAAAGATACAGATATGACCTCTGGCTAAGGACAGTCAACTGCCTGATCCATAAAAAGTGAGTAAGTACAGAAAGGATGAAGAAACATCACTATTTATCTGACCAATTCTTCATGTTTTCCATTCTTTACCTCTGTAAGGTTTTATTTTACTTGTCTTCTCCATGTGAGCTTATGTCTTATGCATATGTCTACAAATCACTTCACCCAACCCAAATGTTTCATACTTTGCTGCTACAGCTGTAATCACAAAACATTCACAGCATCCTTCCAAACCTGCTTATTCCTCTATAATTCAGAGATGCTCTTTCAGCATCCCAGAGTAACCCAAGAAAAGTGTTTGTATTTATTCTTTTCTAAATCACTTGGTAATTTTCACCTGGTAGATTTAATTTTTTTTATTACCTTTATTCACCTTACAATACTGAACTTCTAGGACTTAATAATGGAGATGAAAAAAGCACAACTTATAAACAGTACTATGATAATCCTGTACATATAACAATGAAATTAAGAACTGAACAGCTCTTTATAACCACAGCTTTATCTTATTGACACTGATTTGCTAAAAAATGCATTTACAGATTGATTCTTAACAAATTATTAAAGTTTTAATAATGCTACAGGTAGCATGAGCTGTTATTCCTCCAGCAAAAATACCTCCTTGAAAAGTTCACAGGTGGCCATAGATGAATTGGATTCCCTTTCAAAAAGCTAAAACTGCTCCATATTTGAGTCCATATTGCTGAAACTTTGCCAACTAACCAGAGCAGAGCTAAGCACCATTCATTAGAGTTCTTGCAAACTCCAGAGGTTAAGGAATCATATAAACTTAAAACGGGTTTCTAGCTGAAATTTTTACAGCCTTTACTACAGTGGAGTTTAAGTCTCTGTGGCTCAGGTTTGTAACAGCTATCAGAATGTTACAGAACAGCAGGAGGATCATTACCAAAACCAGAAGCTGAAGAAAAAAATACACCAAAACCATAACACAATAACTCATGCCTGCCCACAGAAAGACTAGCTCATCATTCCATTACATACAAAGGACATCTTAGCCATGACTGCAACCCAGTATTAAGCCAAACACAGTCAATAGTCACTGAAATACTGTTATTGTTTTTTGTTCACATAAATATGTTGTGAACATAATAGTCTGCTGAAAGCAAACTGATACTGATCCAGTACCTTCAAAATGTTATCATCCAAGTGTAAAAATACAGATAATTTAAACTATCTTCTGAACTGGATTTTTCTTTAGTGTCTTCTCTTACTTTTTTTTCCCACATCAGTTCTAATACAATTCTATTTCCTCAAAGTTGACAAAGACTGGACAAACTCATCCTTTTAATAAAGGAATTGGTTTTTTAACCAGTCTGTTACAAAACAGACTTGATTTGATGCTGGTGTGGTGAAGTTGGGAAAACTTGAAGTACAAATTTTACAGTATAAAATGGAAGGTTCATGTTGGAGAGCAGGCACTTGAGCTCCTACTGACTCTGTAAAGCAGACAGGCTGACACATTTTATTGCTGCCTAGGAAATACTAGACATATTCTACCTGCTTTAACAAAGGAAATTTTACCCCATATTCTGTAACAACAACAAAATAATATCTGTATGTAAATCACTCAGAAAACAGTCAGTCCCATGAATACTAAAAGCAAACTAATTCAGTCTCCTTGTGAAGAGACACTATATAAAAACTGAAGTTTATATGGTTACCATCTCATGTCCCATCTGCTTCTGTTCTTCACGCCAAAAACACCTTCCCAAATGTGTGAATATTCCATTGACTTAGTAAAGAGGTTTACAGATTTTTAAGCAGTGTAGGGGTGTGCCACAGTCTCAGTAGTGGGATAGGGAAGTTTGTTAAACAGAAAGAAAGTTTTTTTGTGTCTTCTCTGAATATAATGAAAGCTGTCCAGCTTGGCCTTTATTAATAATTACCTCCCCATTCCCAAATTACCTCAGCTTTAGTCAATATTCCATGACCCTGCCTTCATAAGGCTAATATTACCTTAAATCACCCATTTAGAGGAACCACATTTATAGGTTCTCCTGTCTTCAGAAAAGGGGGATGTTCAATAACAAGCCTTTCACACTAGAATATGTTACATACTACTTTTTGAAGATTTACCCAGATCAGATCTAGGACAGGATTTAAAGGCCTTAGGTTTGGTTTTATTGGTCTGGTCTCTTTTCTTACATACAACATATCAAATTCAACTTAGAGCCAAACAAAAAACATGATCAAATTATTCCTTTTGTTGAAAAAAAACAGTAAAATACTTTTTTAAAGATATGCTAAAATATTTGGGAATTGAAAAAAATTTTCAAAACCTACAAAAATATAGCACATTTACAGAATATAATGTTTTAAAATATCCATACTTTTCACAATGGAATTTTGCTATTTTGAGAAACCTGCACAATCTTGTTACCATTTCATTTTCTATTTAGAAGAATAATCTTACTAATTGGCTAGATATTGGCCTGCAGATATCTAATATGTTTAAGTA
This sequence comes from Urocynchramus pylzowi, assembly GCA_013397555.1. Taxonomy (NCBI): domain Eukaryota; kingdom Metazoa; phylum Chordata; class Aves; order Passeriformes; family Fringillidae; genus Urocynchramus; species Urocynchramus pylzowi. The sequence continues at coordinate 568,468 of VZRH01007515.1, forward strand.
GATGTAACAAAATCCACATCAAGAGTACACCTGAAGGAAAAGTTTGAGCATGGAAAAGTTCAAGCTCTAGAGTGGTTCAGGCTGAGCTATGCAAATAATATCTGGGAAATCTCACATCCATTATGACAGGAGAGCCATATGCCTCTGAAACTGCTTAAAAAATACCCAGATACTCTAAAGTTTATAAGTATTGCAAGAGAACAGAAAGTGAAGCTAGAGTAACTTTTTCAAGAAACTTCTGGGAAAAAAGAGAACTGCATTATGTCATTGGGAAATACATTTTTGTCATAAAAGTGGAAGGAATACAAACCGTAAAAAATTAAAAAATATTAAATTAATATAAAAAAAACCCTTTATGCAATTTCTTCATCTCAGAGCAAGTGTCAAACCTGCTGCTTTCATTATAAATTTGCTGCATTTCATGATGTTAATTTAAAGTTATGCATTGTAAAGCATTGGGCAAAGACATTACCTGAATCTGGACTAATGCAGTTCTATTTGTAAGGTGTGCTGAGGTCTGGCAAAAGGCAGCCAGACAGGAGAATCTATTGCATTTCTCATAGCTGCATGTAGTAAAATGATCTAGGCATGGACATCTGTGGCTCCAGTGTATGTCTGTATTTTGCTTATATAAAATGTATGGAATAACATTCATTATATGCTCTCATCAGGGATATAATCCTTGTACCTGCCTGTAATTTATAAGATGCAGAGGTGCCAAAAGAAGCATATTTAAGTCTTAGAAAGGCATATTTATGCGTTTGAAAGTTTTGTGTTTAAAGGGCTTTCCAAAGCATCGATAACACCCTCTCAAATTCAGGTCCTACACTTTTTGCACTGAAAGTCACTGAGACCATCTCTCCATATTTTTTTTTTTTATTACGAGTTTTAACATCACTAGGTGCTTTTTCAGTGCTTCACTTCAGTCTACTGGATCTTTTGCAAGCTACTTATCAATTAGGATTTATTAGAAACAAATCAGTGTTCTTGATTAGGCTCTCAAATCTGGCTCACCCACTCAACAGATTTTGGATTTTGAGATGCACAGCAGACAAAGAAAATTATTTCTAGTTCCAGTTCCAGGTTTGTCTAGGAACAGTTAGTTGTCCAGGAACAGTACGTACTATTCTACGACAATGTGTACCTTACAGTTTCAGGCCGCTGGGTTTCATTCATGGCTAGGTTCTGCACCTTGCTGAAAAGGATTCTGTTAGGAAAAAATTCTGAGCTGCAGATCTTCTCCTTAGCCAAGTTCTAAGGCCCAGTGGCTGCCCTTGCACACAGCTGCTCTGTGACTGCACTGCAGAAAGCCATTAGTGAGCTTCTTCCCACTCTCGAGCATCAACACCCGGGTTCAACTATCGCTCATTTAGGTGATGCAAATTCTTGGGTGATCTAATTGGCAATCAATACAAATTCTTAGGACACACTCCCTTACCTTGTCAAAAGCAAATTTCATTAACTGGAAACTTGTTTGTGCTGACCACTCATCATTCAATAACGGAATAAAAACCACCTTCGATACAGCAAGGAAAGATGCACTTAGCAAGTGCATTAACTTATCAAGTTCTGCTCAGGTTGTCTCCTGTCCTATCATTTGGATTACTGCATAGAGCTTAATAGCAGGATTGCATAGAGCTTAATAGCAGGACTGCATAGAGCTCAATAGCAGGACCCAGCTGGATTCACTGCTCCACAGACTGGAGAAGAATCAGTTTATAAATGATTGCTTATGACAACTGAATTATCCAGAAGTTTAGAGTTAAGTATTTGCTGTGCTGATCATTTAAAAGATAAGACAGGGATCATTTAATGGAATCTGAAGCATGACGTGGCTGAGGAGATTATAGTTTACAATCTACACTTTCATTACCAGAATTGCATTTAATATAGTGTTCCAGAGAAGGAATGACATAGAAAATACTGTAAAATGAGGTAGCCGCATATGCACGAGATTACCTGCTTTTATGCAGTATTGGTGTTATCTAATGTACAACAAGTGTATGTTAATGCCTTCCAAAACAAGCCAGGAATTAAAATCTGTGAAGCAATATACATATTGAGACATTCAATAATTAAAATAGAAGGACAGTTCACATGAACCCAAGTTTAAAAAAAAAAAAAAAGTTAAAAATAATTATTAAAAGGCAAGGGCAATGGTAACAGACAATGCCTGTTTTCAAGCACATGCCATGCAAAATATTTTCCTTGCAAGAGAAAAGTTAACCTAATTGTGAAACTCTCTCAGTAGTATTTCCATCCTTAGGCAACATTTTACAGCTATTGCTCATGCTGTGCTTCTGGCAGGCAAATGTCATTTTTAAATAACATGGGAGGAATGCAGAGCTGGAGTCAGGGTTCACCAGGAAGATGAGCACAGGGCTCAGGATTTAGTACACAGGTCACTTGGAACCAGCAGCCATACATTTTCTCAGTAATCTCTGTTGGTTAGAGATCACTGTGGTTCACAACAAAGACAGAATGTCTGTCTGTCTGTCTGGTATGACAGGTATATAACAGTTCTCAAAACCAAACACTCTCAAAAAAGACACTAATTTAGTCTCAAGCAGCATACTTGAAAGTCAGACAGAAGGAATCAGTTTTAAAACATGATCTTTCTGCTGACAATTCCCATCTTGCAGAAAATGTAGCACCAGGTCATCCTCTGCCATTAAGCTGTAGGCAAAAAAGTGAATGACAGGATAATGGTTCATCCTTGGCAAAAACCAATAATGAGAGAACCCAGTTTTCTAGGTTAAAGTCCAGTTACTACCCAGTTATGAAATATTTTGAAAAGTAGAAGACACGTATTAAGCTTGGTCTTTAAAACTAGTGTGCAAAGTTTTTCCCTGAGGAAAATTACTGTTGAAAAGGGGTCTTTGAATACTTTCTTGCAAAACTTCAGGATTTGACTAATTGCAAAGCAGTTTTGTTTTGTTTAGTCAATTATTCTAGCTCTATCCCTGAAGCAGCAATACTGAATGAAAAGATAAGAAGGACCCTAATAGTGTTGCAGCTTATCAGGAGAAATCTTCATCAGCTTCTTCAGATGAACAAAGTCACTGGAACGGGCACACTTTTCCTTTTTTTATTTTCTTCTTCACTTAGATAAAAGCAAGAGGATAGAATCACCACAGAGTTTGTAAGACAAGCTCCTTATTACCTGTGAAGAAATATGTCCCCTGAAGTCTGAGAAACAGAACACATCTACTTCTTTATTAATACTAAAAATCAGATGTGAATAGAACTTAACAGACTTCTTTTCTTTTCTTTCTTTCCTATGTTACACTAAAGATGATGCATTTACTCTGAGAGTCTCCAAGGCAGAATTCACTCCATTTTGAAGTAAAATATTTTTTTATGTTTTTGGTTGATCAGATCTGCTCAAGTAGCACAAAAATAAAAGCTTACAGATTTGCTAGTTGTTTCTCAGAAGTGATGCTTGAAGTGACTGGGGCAGTTGCCATGGGTAAACTCCTGGCCTCATTAAAGTTTTCACAAAGCTTTCAACAACAGTTTGCTGGTCTAAATGCATTCTGCCAGTACTGCTGAAATTAAATGCTCCAAGTACAAACTCATGGCACTTTTCCACAATTGCTGTTGAATATTAATAGTACTCCTTCCTTCCTATCCCACACTTAAAATTAAAATACATTTTCAAATGCAACCAAGTTTAAAAAAAAAGAACAGCTCACGTGCCATAAGAAATATTCAACTGGAAACATTTTGTGACAATTTTTGTTTATTGCATATTTCTTTATCTCAGCCTGGCCATTCCTACTTCAATGTCACTAAGTACGTATTAAAATGAGTGACACTAGCCATGACCCAAACTATTGAAAGTCAGTAATGATGGGCAGCTGAGCCCCACATTGAAAAGCTGTTGCCAACCCCCCCTGCTCCTCCTCCCTCACATTTTGCCAACCTTTTGGCCAGATCTAATTTAAATGTGAATACCTTAAGTAATTGCCAATATTTGTAAAGTCACTATATGCAACTGCATTAAAGACAACAGATTTCTGTGCACTGTTTTGCA